>CM029790.1:11682555-11918432 GCA_017562165.1 Ectropis grisescens
CAATTGATTATGGATTTAAATTTTATAAAAGACTAGATGCCCGCCCGACTTCGCCCGTGATATATTATATAGCACTCATCGGGATCCCGTACAACTCAACGGTGAAAGAATGACTGAAATCGGTTCACTCATTCCTGAGAATATCGATTTCAAACAAAAACCTCTTCAGCCACCTGTCGAAAATTGGTCGTACCAACTCAGATTTAGAAAAAAAAAAATTAGCAAAGGTTTATATTCAATGCACAGATTACTGAAATTCTATGACGCAATCTTTGACACATGCTGTCATGTGTCATGTCAAAGCACGAAACGTACGAAAACTCTCAAAAGGGGAATATTTTTCCCGATTGTGTTACATTCTTGTTTCATGCTCCGCTTCAATTAATAGTAGAGTTATTTTCTATAGCCTAAAGCCTTCCTCGATAAATGAACTATCCAATAGAAAAAGAATCTTTCAATTCGGACCAGTACTTCCGAGATCCTAGCGTTCAAACAAACAAACAAACAAACTCTTCAGCTTTATAATCTATATACTAATACTAATATTATAAAGCTGAAGAGTTTTTGTGAGTTTAGAATATTGTTCCTGTATTTACATGCAAAATATTTTCAAACGCGAGACAGTTGAATTTACTTCATTTTACTCGGATCATTAATTACTAATATGGATCATTAATTAGTCAGAAGAACATAAAACAATAAATAATGCCGAATAAAAAAGTGCGCAAGGCAGGTTCTACATTATATAAAGTACTGATACTTACTGATACTTGGAAATACAGATCTATAACCTTGAAGAATCACAAAAACTACCGGCATCGCAGAAAATTAAATACAATCGAGTAAAATCTCAAATTCGACAAAGTCGCGTGGCATTACTAATATCAAACAATAACAAATAACACACATACCAAATGGAACATTATTGTTGAATAATATATAACATACCAAATGGAACATTATTATTGTTGTATGTCATGGGACATGGAAAATGGAAATTAAATGGACTGTAAAATGGATTTTATGAAACGAAAAGAGGTGAAAAGTAATTATTCTTTCAACAAAACGGCAATGAAAGATTTTCCACCAACCAACATGTTAACCGCTCCCGCCTAAGGCACCACAAATAATGACCTCGGGAGATCTCCTTTGTTATTTTTCCTGCCAAATTGTATAATGAAGCTCACAGTTTTCACGAGGGCTTGTTGAGAGGTGTAGCTGCTTCAGTCGTCGACGTGTGACTGCCGGTCAACGGTCGCAGCCGCAACTATTGGAGGAATCTCTAACTACCCTCTTTATAAAGATCGAACAATTATTATTATTTGATATCCATAGGTATACGTAATAGGTATAATGGTTAATATCGT
This sequence comes from Ectropis grisescens, assembly GCA_017562165.1. Lineage (NCBI taxonomy): Eukaryota > Metazoa > Arthropoda > Insecta > Lepidoptera > Geometridae > Ectropis > Ectropis grisescens. The sequence continues at coordinate 11,683,923 of CM029790.1, forward strand.
ATGGCAGGAGTGAACACTCTAGGTAGGTACCCATAAAGAAAAGTGAGAAAAACAACTTGTGAATATTGAAGTCGATGAACTTTATATTGAAGTCACTACTAAAAGAAAAAAAATGATTTATGGCTTACTACCTCGGATTTGTAATCTGTACAATATTCTACTAGTCAAGCCCTTTCATTTGATACCCATATTGAGGTAGGTTGTGTAGAAATATTTTGTCCGCCATTTTGTAGAGGCGGCCATCTTGAATCGATGGTAACAAAACATAGCTAAGAACATCCGCACGAAAATTAACCTTCAAATATACAATAACCTTATAATAGACAACGGTCTATCATTGAGATTTGTCTCCGGGTGGGCTCCGCCAGAAAAGCTCTGCAGTCAGCCCTGAGTGTCGCTTCTCCATACTCGGCCTGCGCTCCACTACGGGGGTGGCCGGCTCGCTTCTCGCCACCCCTTCCCTTCGCTCTCTTGACCTCGCATGGCTCGCTCCACTCAGGACCTCCCTTGAGCTTCTGGCTCCCGCATTTTTATATACACTCTAGGGGTAGTAGCGACAAGACTAGGTGGAGTCAGGGTGCTCGAGAGTCGGATCTGGGTCCCATGATCACCCACCTCGTCACCCAGAGATCTTAGATCTCTGGGTGATGATTTGGACTGATGCTAGGTAATGTTTGGACCTTCATGTTCCAGCTGCGTGTCACTGTGCTGTTATGTGTCAGGCATGTTGCTTACCATCAGGCACATGTCCTGATCGTCTCGTCACTCTTTATTAAAAATAAAAAAATAAATAAAAAAAATGTAACCTGCCCGGTCCCCTTTAGTTACTTAACAAGGAGGACGGTAGAAACTAAATATTTCCCAAGTAACAACCACGTGGACGACTACTGGTTTCCGGCTGTTTTTAACCCCCGAGTGGTGTTATAAGTTTGACGTCGATGTATGTCTGTGTGTGTCTGTCTGTGGCACCGTAGAGCTCAAACGGATGGACCGATTTCCAAGCGGTTTTTTATTTGAAGGTTAATTACCGCGCGAATGTTCTTAGCTATGTTTGGTAAATATTGATTCAAGAGGCCACCTCCACAAAATGGCGGGCAAAATATTTCTGCACAACCTACCTCAATATGGGTATCAAATGAAAGGGCTTGACTAGTAGAATACTATACACTATAACAAATTTCAAATCCAAGATGGCCGCTACCACAAAATGGGGAATTACATTATTTTTTTCACTACTGCCTCAATATTGGTATCAAATGAAAGAGCTTGACTAGTATAATACTATGCTTTATGGCAAATTTCAAATTAAACATGGCCGGTATGAAAAAATGGCGAATTACATTTCTTTTTTCACAACTCCCTCAATATGGGTATCAAATGAGAGGGAGAATAATAGAATGTTGTACACATTACAAATCCCAGATAGTCGGGGGTTGCGATCTGTCTGCGAGATATTTATCACGTCTGTAAATGAGCACATTGTCTATACAACTACTTTAAGATCTTTGAAACATATTAGAGTAATAAATAACTTTTTGTTCCTAAAAAAAGGAATTGTACCTTCATCAATAAGTTCTGATACCTCCCTTCCGCCTTTCCAAAAATGTCCTTTCCCAAGTGCACCATCAAACACTTGGATCCTTCCCTACTTCCCCTAGAGAGGTGTGGAGACAGCCCACCCACCCCTACGTGTGGGCTCAGTACCATGGGTTGGGAGAGAAATAAAAGTGCTACATTTTTTTGCAGCCGCATGTTAACAGTCGCAAAGTTCGGTACATTTGTGAATAAGCTACATAAAAGTATCCTTAAATTCGAGCCAGCCTTCATATGAGCCGTCAAAGTCGGTTGGCATAGGTACAATAGGAAGTTTTCCTGTCTGTAACAGCTGTTTCGCGTTGGTGGAGCTCGTTGTGACTACGCCATTGCCTACAGGATTTAACGGAGATTCAGCGTAAGCCTGTATACAGTTATAGGTTATTATTACAGTAATAACTTCAAACATTTGGATTATAATCCAAATAAGGTTCTTCTTAATTCGATTCGTAGGATCAATTTTTACGTAGGCGCCTTTTATAACCTGTGGAATATATGTAGCTAAATATTTTTGGAAATAAATTAAAAACAGCTTGTGTGTGAATTGAATAGTAGATTTTTATTAATACGTATCTAAAATACAGAGATCGTGTAAAGGCTGAGAGACGAACAATTTTAGTTTACAACATTTTGTGTACGGCTCCTCTTCTATATAATACCTCCAAATACAATCAAAAAACTTAACTTATCCATGTTCAAAAGTAGATTAAAAGATACTGGTACGCAAATGCTATTATACTGTGAAATATTCTTTAAATGCTAGGGAAATTCATTGGAACACCGTTGTATAGTGACATTTTACATTCTATTAAATTCCACATAAAATTCCATTGGTTACATTGAGGTCCATTGTATACCTATTCTATGAAACTTTACATTCAACTACCGTTAGAGCAGATAATATATGTTGAATCAGATTGTACACCGTACAAATTGTGAGTGTTATTTGAGTAGTATACCTACACATATTTCATTTTATACGTGTTGATATTATTTTATACATGTTGACATTATTTTATTATGTAAAATTATACATATAAACTTTTTTGTATTGTACTATACATAATGACATTCTTTGACATTGCTCACACGGCTGAACTGCAAGAGCTACCACTGCAGGACCTTAGATATAAACTACATACATATCAAAGTCCACAACAACATCTTGCTGAAGCACAACCCGTTGGCGTAATTGCGCTCACCAAACATATCACACAAACCTACATACCACAACCGGATAGAAGCCAGAAATTAAAAAAAAAAGAAGAAGACTTTATCAACTGACTATTATTATCATTGTATAAATTCAGACGAATATAAAATATGTTTTGTATCAACTTATCTTACCTGGAAACAGCAATAAAGATATTTGTATTTGTATTAAAATTTGTTTAGAAATACTCGTACATCACGTCATGTAGCTGTGATGTTATTGGCTGACGATGATGTGATGTTTGTTGTGCTACATAATATTAGAAGTTTCGTTGAAGCACAGTAAAAGTGTCGCTAGGGGATGTATTCGGCGTGAACAGTAGGTATGATGCTAAAAGACGCACTAATTGCAATGTTTGTCACTCACAAACACAGCTGGGGCGTTAATTACTGGATCATTAGAAGTATATATGGCGTTCTCCATTACAGTGGCAAATATTATATAATATATACTTCACCAATTCCCATTCTAGTGGTCCTAAAGTTGCCAATGCGATGACCAGTAACGGAAAAGCTTGCGTGATTCAATGCGATACTCTGGCGGAACTAGACGAATTTGTAAACGTTCGACTGGTAACCAGAATAGACAATTCACGTTTAATTATATCGATGTTAACATTAATAATTCGGATCGGCAGAACTCTCATGGACATGACATCGACACACAACACTCAATAAATATCGCGCGTAATGCCGCAGATCAAATGATGAAAGATGCGTAGTTCAAATGACCTCGGAGTAGTATCACAATCACTTAGAAGTATCCAAAATATTGACAAATCACACAGCTCGAACAGTCATGATGTAAATGGGGAGTTTTCAAGACGTAAAATACCTGTCAAATACAGTTCCCAATTTCACCGTAGGTGGCGCCACTGTTTTATTTTGATGAAGAAATTTTACAAAGACCACTATTTTTTGGCAATATTTAGAACTATCTTTGAAAAGTCTTTTGCGTCTGGAAAACGCCTCATTCTTTGCGTCCGGCCCATGTTGTGGATCGTGTTTCGATCCAACTGCAAGATAATGAAGAAATAACTTTGCATTATCGAAGTTTGAATGAAGCTAATGCTGAAAATATCCCGGTACACACTTTTTTGATGGCAACCTGTCGCAGAAGAAGTATTAGAAAGATAACATCAATAAAATCACAAAGAAAACAAAAGACAAAATATAGTTAATGAAGCTCATGAATGCAAGGCTGAAGAATTTGCATCGTTTTATATGTTGCCCTGGGGTAAAATGGCTTCAAAGAACCGAGACAAGTAAAAATAACAGCTCTAGATTAATTTTAATCACGATTTTCAGGAAGTGACACGTGGTTTTAAAAAACAGATAACTTTTATGCTACTTGTTTTGTGCGCTCTCTATGTACGAGTACAACAAAGCTAAGGGTACCATAGCTGCATGTTGCAAAAAGTTACAAGGCCACGATGGCAAAGTTGAAGACAAGCAGTTGTACCTCAAAAATATAAAGGGTTCAGCAGCTTATTGGTGCACAAGCTTAAATGAACGGCTAGCTCAAATACATTGTCTTGAGCCGCCTACCTATTTTGTCACTATTAGTTCAAATGACTTATTGATTGGTCGGATATGAATTAAGCGTTGTTAATAGCAGACGGCCGACCGCAAGACAACCCAGATGACTTGGATTTAATGGCAACGAAACGGCTTAAAGAACAGTATCCGATCGTTGTCAGTAGACACTTCATTGTTCGGGTCCATGCTTTAATGAAATTTATCCGCAGTGATGATACAATATTTGGTGGTGCATTACAAGACTGGTGGTGGCACATCGAATTCCAAAATCGAGGAAGCCAACAACTTCATATGGTTGTGTGGATTGTTGGTCATGCGCTGTTTGATACCGAAGAGGAATATGCACACTTGACAAAGTTTGTAGCTGTGAAAGGCCATTAGAATCGTCTGATATGTACGACCTGATCAAAAAATTTCAAACGCATGAGCATACACACACGTGTTACTAAAACAGGAACACTTCAGCATGTAGGTTTGGATACCCTAGAGAAGAATGTGAACAGACAAGGTTAGTTTCACACTCTTCTTCGGATGAGTTCATTAGAAATTGAGGCCGAATATGCTCACTCAAACGACAAGCAGCAGAGAAATGGATAAACAACTACAATCCAACCCTTCTCAAAATATGCCAAGGTAACATGGACATACCTACAACTCTACGGGACAAATTCAGCTATTACCTTTTATATAACCAAGCCAAACACGTATCAAATTCCATACCAGCTCTATGCTCAATAGCAGTGTACTCGTAGCTCGACCAATACGTCCAATTCAAGGAGAGGAAATGGATTCAAACAAACTATTCAAAGAGTGTACGAGAATTTTAAAGAGAAAAGCAAGTCTCAGCTTGCGAATGTGTATACAGACTTTGCCACCTGAATTTTAAGGAGAGTTCTAAGAAAATCCATATTCTTGAATACCAGGAAGCCTGAGCACGTTACAGAGTTTTTACGTTTACGTTTCAACGAAAGTGAACAGGCTACTACTGGTTATTGCTCAAACAGTTTTGAACGTTACGAAAAATTCCCAGTTGACCACTCGGATTACGACTTCGAAAATATGTGCCTACCTAAATTTGCCATGAAGTTTGAATCCTATTATGCTAAGCCACACTCTGACTCCGAAGAGACTATCGACCAGCACGAGCCTGAAAGACTGACAAGGCGTCGTTTACTCGCACTTACAATCGACAATAGTAAGATGGTCATCAGAAACGTACCAGGAATTGTTCGTGTAACCTATTTTTTCGCAGCAAGTGATCTTGACCACTATTGTTATTGTTTTGATCCTGAAGTATGTTCCTTACAGAAACGAAAGCGAATTGATGGTTGATTATAATAGCAAGAGAAGCTTTTATAACGCAGGAAAATTACTTAACAGACACAAAATACCCGGCTAGAACTATATAGAGAACGAGAAAGACAATACGAAAATGCTTTTATCCAAATCCATGCATTTGATATATTATCAGAAAGAGAAGCGGAGAATGAAAATGTAGAAGAACAGGATACCATATCAGAATAACATATTATATGTCTAACGAAGAGTTTTATAATGCCAGTAGTGCCAAGAATACCGGACAAAACAAAGCATTTGCTTATATTACGCGTAATATTTTGAAACCAATAAACAGTAGTGTTGAACGACTAAAACTTTGTATTACAGGGATGCTGGCACGGGAAAAACATTTCTGTTCAACTTGCTAAAAAATCATATAAATAGATGCTATAGCAAACAAGCCGTTAAGGTTTGTGCCTTAACAGGAGTAGCGGCACGAAAAGTAGGAGGATCAACTTTACATTCGACACTCAAACTTCCTGTCCAAAAAGATGGAAGAATTGTGCAAATGCCTCTTCTAACTGGCAATTACCAGCGTGTTAAGCGGTAACGTAAGCGGTAGAGATCGAATTTTTGTTCATTGATGAAATTTCGATGTCCCATGTGAGATGTTATGGATGATTGACTCGCACCCTAAACAGCTTAAAAATAGTGTTGGAATATTTGGTGGTATAAAAGTGTGCGTGTTTGGAGACTTATTGCAACTGGCCCCCGTGCGAGGAAGTCAGGTGTTTCATGAGCCAGAGCGGCTCCTGCTACCAACACGTCTTTGGTGTCTCTTTACCTTGGTAGAACTGAACAGAGAATATACGCCAGCAGGGAAGCACAGACTTCATAGACGTGGTAAATGCACTGAGAGTTGGTGAATAACGATCTGAACACTTTTCAATACTTTTGATAAAAATTCGTCAAAATTTTACATGTGATTGTTCAATCGGAGATTTACGGATTTATCCCACTAATAGTCAAGTATGCGCACATTATCAGTCTGTTCTTGAACACTTTCGAGCACTTGGAACAACTATTTACAAAATAAGAGCTCAGAAATTTTTATTAGATGCGACAAAAAAACAAGATAACACAAATATGGACAACATCATACATACAGACAAGAACAAAACTGCAGGACTCCACAAACATCTGGGAATATTTGAAGGTGCTAAGATTATGCTATCAGGCGAGATGGTGGTCAAGTGCGAACCTATTATAGTTAAAAAAATGCTTCGATCTGATATTGGCGTAGCAAAGTGGTGCCGTTTACTAAAGTAAACGGATGGACTGGATATTATAATCATAATCATTTGGTCCTGCTTTCGGCGAGAACAGATGTACGCGTCAGATCAGGTCAGGTTCACTTTGGCAACGACGGTGTTTACGTAACTAAGAATAGATAAAGAATAGAAGATACCTAAGAATGTACAATTCCAGGTCAAGTAGACCTGCGGCGTGGCTGAACGTAGAATGTTGCCAAGGGTGCTCTGCCGGGCTTCCACTGTGCATAAGATGCAAGGCAGCACACTGGACCACGCCGTCGTGTGTTTGGGCACTAAACTTTCGCCGCCAGGTAAGCATAATATGTTGCGCTCAGTCGTATAAAATCATTGGAGGGGGTTTTAATTGAACAACTGGACAGTACAAAACTAACGGTACAATATCGTGCAACAATGATGCAATATTAGCAATGTGGAGATTGAGACGACTCTAAAAGTGTAAAAATAGGTATATATGCATACAAAAAGATGAGTACAAGCTTTTATTTAAATGCTCTAAAACGAAGAAAATATTTATTTTACTGGAATCAAACCTACCATATATTTAACTTATAAAATGTATATTGATATAAATAAAAGCTTGTTGCGAGATTTCAAGCAACATCGTACCTACGAGTAAATATCTACTAAGTTATATTTAATATCAACAAACGACTTACACGGGTTCTCTGGGTGACGAGTGTAGTGCAGTGCTGGGTAATGATTTGGACTCTTCATGTTCCAATAGCTGCGTGTCAGCAATTGGATGACTGTGGGGCAGGCATGTTGTTCCATAGTGCTGATATGGGGCAGGCATGTTGCTTACCATCAGGCACATGTCCTGCTCGTTTCGTCACTATTTATTAAAAAAATATATAATTTGCTTAGAAATAATGTACCTAAGTTTGATCTTTGGAAAAAAAAAATTTTGTTTTCTCTTGTCTGTTTTATTTATATCAATTAAAATTTTATAATTTAATGTAAAACATTACTAAATAAAACAACCTAATCTTATAAATAACTAAGCAATACAAAATATTGATTAGATTTCAAGCAACATCATACCTATCTACTAAATAATGTTAAATTCCAGAAAATGATTTACGCGTTCTTATAATTTGCTTAGAACCAAAGTTAGTTTGTGAAAAAATAAAATGTTTATGTTCTCGCGACAAGCTTTTAATTATCCATACTAATATTATAAATGCGAAAGTAACTCTGTCTGTCTGTCTGTCTGTCTGTCTGTCTGTCTGTCTGTCTGTCTGTCTGTCTGTCTGTCGTCTTCTACCGCCTAAACCAACCAACAGATTTTGATGAAATTTGATACATAGATAGAATAGATCCCGAGAAAGGACATAGGCTACTTTTTGTTCCGAAAAAAGGGTTGAAAGGGTTAAAATAAGGGATGAAAGTTTATATGGAAAACTTCGTCATTGTTGAAGAACTATGAAACTTTACGTCTAGATATTTAACACGAAACCATAAAATGTATGTTTTAGCAGTTTTGTAGTTTCGAACTGTAGTACCTACGGGGTGGAATTGGGGTGAAAGTCTGGAAGTTCAATATTATTGAAGATAAAACCATGAAACTTTGTATCTAGACACTTGAAATGGAGTCGATAAACGTTTGTTCCAGCAATTTTATAATTTCTAACTATACGGGGATACTTATATAACCGCTTGATACACTGGCCGCTTTTCGCGTTTTACAAATTTGGCGGGAAAACGGGTGTCAGGTTACATAAGTGCGGTGTTTATGTTTCGGCATATGAAGTGCCGCCTTACTTTTACCCGTTTGAGCCATTTACTCTCAGAGCGTTTCAAGACGCTTCTAGCGGTATCATTTATTTATAATTAATGTACTTAAATAAATTCAAGATGGCCGCCGCTACAAAATGGCGGATAATTTATGTTTTATTAATCCCATCAATATGGGTATCAAATGAAAGGGCTCAACAAGCAGAATGCACTATACTATAAAAATTGAAATCCAAGATGGTGGCCGCTACAAAATGGCGGATAACGTAGGTTTTATCAATCCCATCAACATGGGTATCAAATGAAAGTGCTCAACCAGTAGAATACAATGTACTATATAAAATTAAAATCCAAGATGGCGGCCTCTACACAATGGCGGATAACTTAGGTTTTATCAATCCCATCAACAAGGGTATCAAATAAAAGGGCTTGACAAGAAGAGTACAGTGCACTATACAACCTCAATATTTAAGATGGGCGCAGCCACTAAATGGCGTATCAGACAGAATTTTTGATAGTCGATGAGATTTTCATGGTGTCTTATCAAATGTTATGCATGATGGACGCTCGATTAAGGCAAATTAAGAACTGCGAAAATGAGTTTTTTGGAGGAGTAAACGTATTACTTTTCGGTAATCTTTTACAACTGCCTCCTATAAAATGATCAGGAACACCTGTTTTCAATTCTAATATGAAATTATATAATTATATGAAAGTAACTCTCTCTGTCCGTTACCGTCTAACGCTTAAGCCACTTTAAGAGTTTGTTACAATTTGGTGCACAGATAGACTAGACTTAGGAAAAGACAACGGCGACTTTATATCACAGAAAAAGAGTTGAAAAGAGTGGAAATGAGGAGTAAAAGTGTGCATGGAAGGATCTTTGCACTCTTTGTATGCTATTTTTAACCGACTTCTAAAAGGAGGAGGTTATCAATCCAGTTGTATTTCAATTGTGAATCAATTTAGATGGTTATTTTTTTGGTTGGTAGATTATAGTTCAGAGGTGGTCATATAAATTTTATCGAAATCAGTGCGGCGGTTTTTGAAATATGAACAACAAACTAAAATTTGCGTTCATGTAATCAGACGATATATCTACTAATATCTACTAATAGACTCTAATAAAATTTGGTGGACCGTCCCAATATGATTTTAAATTAAAGTCTGTTTTTGATTAATTTTTGAGAACATAGTTTTTTAATTAATTTGTCGTGTAAATTGTACATTTATTAATAAATATAAAACTTTGACTTAGACCGATTTTGATTAGGAAACGTGAATTTGTATGGTAGTAGACATACGAGTAGGTACTGCCTCAATTACTTTAATAAATATGTGGCGCGGACGAAGTCGCGGGTAAAAGCTAGTATCAATATACATTTTAAAGTTTTATTAAATGCTAGGTTTGATTGTATTAAAAATATATTTTCTTCGTTCTAGGGCATTCAAATTAAAAAAAGCTGTTTTTTAATTTATATTTATGCATAAAAAGTGTGTGTGTGTGTGTGTGTGTATTTATGTACGCAGGTTTCTGAGTCTGTCCATCTCATTCAACGCGTCATTGTTGCAAGGTCGTTTGCCGGTTAATTTCGAACAGTCTAGTTCTTCGATTAGAAGACCTTCTAATGATGTCACCCTACTCAAGGCCACGTATGCTTGACCGGCAGCAAAGAGCTTCGACCCCAAGTAAACAACGGCGCGCTCGACAGTACTACCCTGCATTTTGTGTACTGTGCAAGCCCAGCATAGCACGATTGGCAGCATTCTTCGTTCTGCGGTTCCATGACCATACTTTGCTGGAAATTGCACAGACTTGGGCTGAATGAGGTGAACACCATCTTTACCGAAGTCTACACGGACAGATGGTATATCAGTGTCAGAAATTTGTGCTCTTCGGAAACTGGGCCATATAATTTCTGTGATATGCCCAATGGCACCATTGACCAGACCTTTGGGCACATCTACATTGTAACGCAACATCACTTTAGCCCCAACAAATATTTCTAGCTCTTTAGGCAGTCCTCCTGTCTTGTTTATATCTGATGGTATAATATTATTTAGATCTAAGTTGTCAGTTTGTCGAGTACAATCCACTAGGCTATCCTGTGCTATGATTTTGTTAATAGCTATACCACGAGCTCGGAAATGTTCGAGAACAGTTTTGTTGTGATTGTGTACTTGTTGATTAGTCGGATATATTCGCAGGGCTTTTTCAATGACAAACTCGCCAGTTGGTTCTTTGTTTAATCGACTCGTTAAAATAGCAAAATGTTCTGATTGAAGCTCACCGATTCGTAATGCATTCAGAAGGTCTTTGAAAGTTGTGCTACCAAGTTGTCTCATATTTTCAGTCAATTCAATTAGGAGAAGCAACGCCATAGGTGCGTTGCTGGGACAAATCTAGAGGGTTGATTGAAGACCTGGTTTCCTCGAACAGGAGGTAACTGCATTAAGTCACCAAATACGCAAATATTAATACCACCAAATAATAATTCGTTATTTTTGAGTTGTTTTAGTCGGAATCCACCATACACAGCATTTCATACGGGACCATAGAGATTTCATCAATAAATAAAAATTCAATATGTTGCCACTGTTGCCGCATCAAGCGCAAGTAATTACCAGTGAGAATGGGCATTTGCGTTATTCTACCATCCTTCTGTACCGGCAATTTTAGTGTAGAATGTAATGTGGATCCGCTGACTAAACGTGCTGCCACCCCTGTAAGCGCGCACACTTTGACAGCTTGCTTGCCGTAACACCGATTTACTTGGTTTTCAATAAATTAAAGAGAAAGGTCTTTCCAGTCCCAGCGTTACCAGTTATGAACAACCTCAGACGCTCATTGGTTTGGTTATTTAGTTGTTCTGAAATACTCTTTGTTATGAATAAAATGCATCCTTTTGTCCAACATTCATTGCTCTTCTCGCATTGAAAAATTCGTCCTCGGTCAGGTGATGCTCTTCCGGCACCTCGAACGCTTCTTCAAAATTTTCCTGTTCAGCTTCTTGATTCAAGACTTCGAAAGCATGAGCTTGGTTAAAAGCGTTCTCCAGCTGTCTGTCACACTCCTAAACGTCTCCAGGCGTGCGTTAATCGCGCGAAGACCAGATTCTCTAGCCAGAAAAGCTTCTCTTGCCGTATCGTAGTCGACAATTAATTCATTCTCGTTTCTATACGGAACGTACTGAAGAAGTAAGCTGTAGTAATAGTTTTCTGGGTCATTGGCAGCCACAAAGTATGGCACGCGTACGACAGCAGGAACATTTCTTATTACCATTTTACTATTATCTGTAAGTGTAATTAGTCGCTGTCTGGTTTGCCTTTCAGATGTTTCATCATACGTATCGACACATTCTTCAGTTTCTTGGTTTGATTTTACATAATGCGGTTCAAAGAGCATTGCAAATTCCAGAAGGCACATATTATCAAAATCGTAGTTGGGATGCTCCGTAGGCCGTTTTTCGTAACGTTCTATTATGTTACTGTGGTATCCGGTAGCCGTCCCATGCGAATCAAACTTAAGAACCCTGTACCTCTGTTCCGGTTTTCTCGTGTTTAAAAACGTACATTTTCTCGAACTATCTCTGAAATTCAAATGACAGAGCCTAAAGGCGCATTCGCACGCAGACACTTGCCTTTCCTTCAATATCCGCATACATATTTTAAACAACTTACGTGATATGTCTGTTTTTCACGTTGAATCTCGCGTATCGCTTGAGCTACACTACTATCAAGCTGTGTCGGCTCACATTTAGACACATATTTGGCTATGTAAAATGCTATAGCTTCATTTGTTCCTCATGGCTGAATATCCATATTGGCATTCCAGACTTTTAAAAGAGTTGGGTTATAATTATTGACCCACCCAGCGTCTGGTTCTCGCTTCAGAATACAGATTCTACCTCCATTGCGAATAAACTCTTCTGATGAATGGGACACGAGCCGAGTTTCAGCGCATTCTTTTCTCGGAAAACCGAACCTACATGCGGGCGATTCTAGATTGTTTTGATGATAGCATGTTTGTGTATGTTTGTGTAATTGATTTTTCTTTACCAGATCGTGCATTTCAGAAGACGTATCAGCCGGTAGATCACAACGACATACTTGATTAAGCTGACGCATCCCTTCATTCGTATCAAAGGATGCGTGACATTCCACCCAAACTACCATGTGAACATGGGGACTGCCGCGACTCTGGAATTCTATTCTCCACCAGTAGTCTTTTATACGACCATTTAAAACTTGATTGTTGTTGTTCATAAATTTCATAAGGGCATTGAGACGATACATGAAATGTCTACTTACTACGACAGGATACTGTTCTATTAACCGATGCGTAGCTACCGTGTCCAAGTCTTGCGGATTATCATTTGGTCGGCCATCGGCAATAAGAAGAGCTTTACGCATATCCGACCAGTTGACGTCATTACAGCTGAAAGTTAAAAAGTACGTTGGTGGTCCTAGACATCGAATTTGCGCCAATAGTTCATTTAATGCAGTACGCCAATATGCCGCTGAGCCTCTAAGGTTCTTAAGATAAAGATGAACATCTTCGACCTTGCCATCTTGCCCTTCAACTTTTTACAGCAAGCAGATATTGTCGATTTTACCCTGTGATACTCGAACATTGATAGAGCGTAAAACAAATAGTCATTTCGTTGAAACCTAGTATCTCTTCCTAAGATTCGATATTGGAAATAATCTAGGGTGAAATTTTGATGTTTCTAGGTTGATTTAAGCCATTTACTCCGTAAGGCAGCAAAAAGAACCATGCAAATTCTTCTGTTTTTCGTTCATGAGCTACATTGACAATGTTATCTGTTGTTTTTCTGGTAATTTTGTTGACATTGTTCGACACATCTAATACTTGTTCTTCTGTGGGCTGTGCGCTATCAATAGGAGCCATCACTGAAGTATGTACGGAATGGTCTGACTGGTTAGGTTTCTTTCATTTTCAGATTCAGATGTAACAGTTTGATGTTGCTGTATGATTTGATCGAAATTGGTTTCAATTTCATGGGTTGTGTTGATCGGAGATAATATAACTTGCAGGGATTGTTGCAAATTATGTTCTGTAGAACTATTTGCATTGACTAAATTTGTATCGTACGTCGGTCTGTCTGTTATGTGAACATCTATGTAATTAAGGGTAAACTGTACGTTACTTGAACCTGTAGCACGTTTGCAAACTCGGACAAGGTCATCAAGGGAACTACATTCAATAACACAAGCTTTGCCGTGACTATCAGAGGCACTTGCACCTCCAGGGCCACACGCGTGGGAGTCGGTAAAGTAGTATTTGTTGTTATAGTTCATGACTCCTAGAGATTTTGATGTAGCAATTAGAACGCCCGCTTTGTGGACTGCAAACATTGTCGTCAGAGCCTCTTTTAATGTCATTCCAAAATCTTGATTGTTCACTGAATCTTGCAAACATCCAAATAAGTCAGTTTCCTCATTATAATCTATGCTAAACGAGCAATCAAACATACTAAAACAGGATCTGATGACACCGAAGTGGCGTATTTCTAAATAGCCTGTTTCATCAATAGAAGGGGCTAGTGGATTATCTATCGATAGTCGTCTTATTTTTGCATACATGGCATCACCCTCGAGCATATTTACATTAAGTATGCCGTTAGTCCAGGTATGCGGTGGTAACATTGCTGCTCTTGTTAAGTTTGCCAACACCATAGCACAGCATTGGCTGCCTGAATGGTTAACATTAAAACTTGACTATTACCTTGATGCCAGGAAGCTTGTAGAACGCGTAGTGTATGACTGATGACTGAGTAAGCGTCTTTAGTGTTGGTTGCTTGTCCCACTGCCGATTCATTAGCTGGTTCTAGTAATTTTTGATTGTAGTGGTGAATATTTTCGTTATTTACAGCTCGGGTTACACGAACAAGACCTTCCTGCGATATATGTGCATCGTTATCTATAATTACGTCATGATATAGGGGATTGTTTTTTATGAGCCACTTCAATGCTTCGTATACCCGGGGTCGTGATATGTTATACTCGCGCGATAGATTTAAGTTTTCCAAATGCTCTGTTATGACAACCATACCTATACTGTCAGTTGATCTAGGTAAAATGTTCCTCAAACTTTCAGTAACCTCAAATATGTCTTGTGCAAAAAGTACAGCTTGCCCTCTAAATCCGTATTGTCCAAATATACCGTCATATTTAACAATTTTCACGAAAGGTATAATTCGCGATAGTAACCGTTGTTCAGGTTGGGTCAATTGTTTTATTACATCAGGTACTGGACCAGAATCTAAATTATTCCAGTATGCTTTGGCTGGTCCTGAAGTTTTTTTGCTATTGAGGTGTTTCTTACAACGGTGACATAGCAATATAGTCCCTTTATTTGCTAATTCTACTGGTAGATAGAAAGCTGTACTTAGATTAATTTTGTGATTACTGACTTGGTTTGGATAACATTTTTTAGTACAAACCTCGCAAATTTTGTCACAAAACGTGTTTATAGTTTGCGTGAAAGTTTCTATAAGCGAATTTTCTTTTGCTCGAACTTGAGAGTTATGCTCTCGTAAAGCGCTCAAACGAATCTTTCGCTGTTCCAGATTTTCCTTTGCTCTAACTTGAGAGCTATGCACTCTTAAATTGTTCAAACGTACGTCTCGCTGTTTCGGAGTTTCCTCTGCTCTAACTTGAGATACACGTATTCGGGAATTGCTCAAACGTATCTCTCTTTGTTCCGATGATTCCGTTTGTCGTAACTGATACATGTGTCGACGATTTTTTTCAATTCTTGAATCGTGTTCCGCCTTTGATTCCGCTGCTCTTAACCGTTGCATACGTTCTTAGCTTTAGTAAGTTTTACCTGTCGTCGAATAGGTGTTTCGCTGTTATCCTGTTCACGCCTTTTGTCGAGTCGTTGCCGTTTTGCGTTACAATCTTCGTTGGCAAGTTTTTCTTGTCGTTTCAGTTTACTTTTCTCCAGCCTTCGCTTCCTTTGTGTCGCCGTTTCGCTGTTTCCCATCGTGTTCTTGCGTTGTTTAAAAGGGTAAGGGGTAACATGCAACAGGGACGCCCAGGCGCCCTGAGGTGGTACGTACACGACGTTAAGTTACACACCTACACTGATTATGATTACGATAAAGCCTCTCAAACTTATGCACAAGTTTATAACAATTTCTCACTGCGATTTCGACAGACTAAGTAGAGAGATACTTTCGCACGGACACGTATTGTCAGGTAGATACAAGCAACATAAAGCTATGGTCACGTGACTGAAAATGATACCTACCATTCCTTTTTCTGTTACACTAAACTTACTGCATCAACACAAAGATGTTAATTTGCCAACTCGTGCATTCGTACCAGTACACAAATCATACATTATTTTATTTTTCGAACCTAACTAGTGTCTATGAACAAGAACAAAATTAAAAATTTTGATTAACCCCCAACTACCTTAGATTTGTTATCTGTACAACATTCTACTAGTCAAGCCCTTTCATTTGATACCCATAATAGGGGAGTTGTGAAAAAAGAAACGTAATTCGCCATATTGTGGTAGCGGCCATCTTGGATTTGAAATTTCGCATAGTGCAAAGTATTCTACTAGTCAAGCCCTTTCGTTTGATACCCATATTGCGGTAATGGTGAAAAAAAATATATAATTCGCCATTTTGTGGTGGCGGCCATCTTGGATTTGAAATTTGTTACAGCGTATAGTACTCTACTAGTCAAGCCCTTTCATTTGATATCCATATTGAGGTAGGTTGTGAAGAAATATTTTGTCCGCCATTTTGTGGAGGCGGCCATTTTGAATCGATATTAACCAAACATAGCTAAGAACACCCGCACGGATATTAACTTTCAAATAAAAAAAAAACGCATCGAAATCGGCCCATTCGTTTGAGCTCTACGGTGCCACAGACAGACACACACACAGACAGACAGACAGACAGACAGACAGACAGACAGACAGACAGACAGACAGACAGACAGACAGACAGACAGACAGACAGACAGACAGACAGACAGACAGACAGACAGACAGACAGACAGACAGACAGACAGACAGACAGACATCGACGTCAAACTTATAACACCCCTTTTTTTGGTCGGGGGTTAAAAACAAAGCAGCACAGATTGAATCGATACATTTATTTCTTCTCTTGTACAATAAACCTTCTGCCATTCATTCATTTTAACTACGATAGTAGTGTAAGTCAAACGATAGAATCAGATCTCGTCTTGATTAATTTTCACAACAGAGTTGTCTTATCAAAAAAAAAAAAACACCACTTCACAGGTTATATAAGTCACTTTTGGAGTATTTATCTTTCCAATATGGAAACCTACGTCAAATACATCTTTTCCGAAGTAACTGCTACCTGGTACAATACACTTGTTATAAATCTTAGATAAGTAGCGAAAAGTACATTTGCCACTTATAAACACACGAAAATAAACAAAACAATAGTAAGTAGGTAATTAAGATCAACACACAAACGTCACAGTGCCAAAAGTCCAAAAGTGGGTATTCTGGTATAGGGATGGTATAGATGTTCTATAGATGTTTCAGTTATTATGAACCCTTTTGATGGCACATCAAATCAAAAATGAGTCGTCATGCCTATTGCTCACACATTGAGACTTGCAGGTTGCAGGATATACACAGTACGTGCACTAAGTTTCATAAACATATCTCAAGCGGTTATTTAGAAAATAATGTCCTTTTCATTATCATCATCATTAATGGTGATTTTAGGACATAGAAAGTTCAAATTTGGCATCCAGACAGGTAATTGGGAGAACACAAAGGAATAAATCAGAAACTAGGAATGTTTAGTTTTCTTATAAAAATATGTAGTATTTCCATTTGGCTGTGGACGTATGTATGTATAGTGCCTTTAAAGAAAATAGCAATTATAACTGATGGCTGCCGGTCTGCCAGTATTTATAGTAGACTAGCTTTAACCCGCGGCCTCGCTCGCGTTCAGTAAGTTTTTTTTTATTTTAGATTTCTACTTGGATAGCGTGGGCGTGAAATAATAACATAAATAATGCTCGTCTATAATAGGTCTAAGGGTAGCTTATGCATTAAAATGTATTTATCATTCCCTAATTTACTATCTTAGGGGTTGAATTTTGGAAAACTAATACGCTCATCATTATTTTTGCCATAGTTCATTAATTTAATTTTCATGCAAATAAATGTTTTAACTGCTAATAGGTTTACTCTTGACTGCAATGTCGCCTGAAGTTAAGTGATAATGCGGTCTACGGTAAAGCTTGCTATCCTAGAAGAAATGAAAAATCCATTCAAACAACGCCTTAGAGTATCTCTCTACTTAGTCTGTGAACGCCTGTCACAGCCTAGACGCT
Organism: Ectropis grisescens; assembly: GCA_017562165.1. Lineage (NCBI taxonomy): Eukaryota > Metazoa > Arthropoda > Insecta > Lepidoptera > Geometridae > Ectropis > Ectropis grisescens. The sequence continues at coordinate 11,701,982 of CM029790.1, forward strand.
ACTTAGTCTGTGAACGCCTGTCACAGCCTAGACGTTGTTATAACAAAAGTAGTCCGTCAAAGCTCTTCGTTATAGTCTTTAGAACATGTCCAAGGGGTAAAAAGTTCGTACAAAATTTTATCCACTATTATACGTAGTCTGAATTTGAAAAAATATCCTTCTTTCTTGCTTGCTTCACAAAATAAATACATGTGCGAAAATGTCAGTATCTCCTGTGCGTTAATATAATATTTTCATCCCCTATTATACTTTCTTCGGGATTAAATTTAGGAAAACTCTGTATTACATAGCTCATTATTTTCTCGTACTCATATCCTACAAAGTTTTAAGCAAATATGTCGCAAGAAATAAAATGTGTTCACACAAACTTTCTTTCCTTATTTTACTCCATTAGACGCTGTATTTTGAAAAAAAAAACTGAAACACATAACTCATTATACATATTAGCCGTACTCTATTTATACGAAATGTCATTCAAATATGTCCAAGGAATAAAAGTTTCATACACACTTTAATTCCCTAATTTCTTTAGGCGTTGAACTTTGAGAAATCCTTCCTTAGTGAATATGTCTACGTCATAATAAACTATTTTCGTACAAAAAATTAAACCGACTTCAAAACCACAAATAGGCACTCAAAAGCGAAAAATAAACTAAAATCATTATTATATGCGCTACTCACTCATCTATTTGAAGTCGGTGCCAGCCAAATCTAACAGGTATATGATAGATACTACTTACCTGGGCCTACATAGCATCAATCTACTAACTTTTTGACGTGAGTGGCACCGACTTCAAATAGATGAGTGAGTAGCGCTTATAATAATGATTTTAGTTTATTTTTCGCTTTTGAGTGCCTATTTGTGGTTTTGAAGTCGGTTTAATTTTTGTACGAAAATAGTTTATTTTACCCTTTTAGTGTACAAGAACAGAATTAAAATTTTGATTAAACCCTGACTACCTCGGGTTTGCTATCTGTAACATCTACCAGTCAAGCCCTTTTATTTGATACCCATATTAAGGGAGTTGTGAAAAATATAATATAATTCGCCATTTTGTGGTGGCGGCCATTTTGGATTTGAAATTTGTTATAGTGTATAGTATTTTACTAGTCAAGCCCTTTCATTTGATACCTATATTGAGGTAGGTTGTGAAGAAATATTTTGTCCGCCATTTTGTGGAGGCGGCCATCTTGAATCGACATTAACCAGACATAGCTAAGAACATTTGCTATGGTATTAACCTTGAAATAAAAGAAACCGCATCGAAATCGGCCCATCTGTTTGAGTTCTACTACGGTGCCACAGCAGACAGACAGACACACAGACAGACATCGACGTCACTTATAACACCCCTTTTTTTGGTCGGGGGTTAAAAACAAGTTTTTATTAAAGCATTTCCACAATTTTGTATTGACAGGGTCGAGATTCATAACTTTTGTAAAATCTACAACTACGTCATCCAGATAATTGTACGCAAATTTTCAGTTTTTGGTTCATATTTCAAAAACTACGTGACCGATTTCGAAAAGATTTATATAGGATCATTCGGGAAGCATACCCATCCGAACACAAAAAGAAATGTTAAAATCGGTTCAGAGGTTCTCGAGAAATCAGGTAACATACATAAAAAAAAAAAAAAAACATAGGGGTCGAATTGATAACCTCCTCCTTTTTTTGGAAGTCGGTTAAAAAGAATACGTGTGTGACAATTTAAGATTGTCATATTACCCTCTTAGGGGTTAAATTTAGATTTTTTTTTTCCATTTAAAATTAAATTTTTAGCCGAACTCAATCTATACTAATATTATAAAGCTCAAGAGTTTGTTTGTTTGTTTGTTTGAACGCTAGGATCTCGGAAAGTACTGGTCCGAATTGAAAGATTCTTTTTTTCTATTGGATAGTCCATTCATCGAGGAAGGCTTTAGGCTATAGAAAATAACTCTACTATTAATTGAAGTGGAGCATGAAACAAGAATGTAACAAAATCGGGAAAAATATTCCCCTTTTGAGAGTTTTCGTACGTTTCGTGCTTTGACATGACACATGACAGCATGTGTCTAAAATTGCGTCATTGAATTTCAGTAATCTGTGCATTGAATATAAACCTTTGCTAATTTTTTTTTCTAAATCTGAGTTGGTACGACCAATTTCCGACAGGTGGCGTAGCAGGTAGCTGAAGAGGTTTTTTGTTTGAAATCGATATTCTCAGGAATGAGTGAACCGATTTCAGTCATTCTTTCACCGTTGGATATGTACGGGATCCCGATGAGTGTTATATAATATACCACGGGCGAAGCCGGGGCGGGCATCTAGTTGATACGATAAATTTTATACAAAACTGTCCAGAGAATAAAAAGTCATTATTGTCATACAAGAACAATATTGAAAATTTTGACTAAGAGGAGTTTCTCGATTCGGTTATACCTTTAAAGGTATAAGATCTATGTATAAACAGAGATATGAGTATAAATTATTACTCTTTATTGTGTTGCAACAAATTTAAAACAATCATTACGATAAAAAGTACAACAAGCAGCCAGCCGCACTGGGCCAGCTGTGCCCATGTGCTGGACTATGGCTTCGATTCTAGCTTTGTGAGAAGAAGCGTCGAGTCGCGGCATTGGGAACATTTAGTGGGCTGCTCGTGGATGTGCTATTGCTGACTTTAATCTAACCGAAATTTCATAATAGAGGCTGTCCGACACGATTGGGAAACTAAATTGTTTAAAATTATGTGCGTGTCACTGTGCTGTTATGCGGCAGGTATGCTGCTTACCATCAGGCACATGTCCTGCTCGTCCCGTCACACTATGCTATATAAAAAAAAGAATAAGTGTGACCACAGCAGCATATCTCACCGCTAGTGATTTTAGGGGTCAAGTAGGTTGGTGGTGTGTAAATGACTCCGCTACACACACACACACACACACACACAGAGACGAAGTTCGTTACCAATTTCAGGATTTTCAAGGCACATCTATAACTCCAAATCGTTGTTAGCTGTTGTTTTATTCTTGCGTTAATTTGGCTTGCTGGTAGACAGTGTCCATCGAAAATGAGGCTCTTACGAGTAGTAAGTTATTGTTGTCGTACGTAGGTACTTCAGAAAAAATCGTGTACAAGAACGACTCAAGTAAAACCTGATATATTATGCTGAGTTATAAGAATACAATAAGTTGTAAGGTCTTACAAAATATTCTATGTTGTTTCAATCAATTTCAGGACTGATTATTGAACTAGGCACCCATTTTCATCGATCTCACTTCTTTTGTTTTTGAACATTGTTTCGCTTATAACGGAAAACAATGGCTCCGTCACTTGCCTTTACTACTGCCTAAACGACAAAAACTGTCACTTGTAAGCATGCTATCCAGACCAAACGACGCAGAAACTAAAAGCAATTCTAACCATACATACGAGTATAAGTCCATACCTGCTCCAAAAATGGTGCTTATCCCTTTTCGGCTGTTAAGCATCGACATGCAGTCAGTATGACACGTTTTGTTACCACATAATCGATCAATTGAAAACGCGCTTTTGTATAAGAGTTTTGTTTTAGTCACTTGCAACGAGCCGTTTCATTTGATACCCAAATTGTAAAAGTCCATTAAAACGTCTATTCCGTCATCTAGTATGGTCCGCCATATTGGATTTAGAATTATGTTATATTACTTTTCGCGTTACTCTCAATAAACCCTTTCATTTGATACCCATATTGTCGAAATGCGCTAAAAATAACTGTTCCGCCATCTTGTATGGTCCGCCATATTGGATTTAGAATGATGTCACATTACTTTTCGAGTTTCTCTCAATAAACTCTTTCATTTGATACCCATATTGTAGAAATGCGTTAAAAAGAACTGTTCCGCCATCTTGTACGGTCCACCATATTGGATTTAGAATTATGTCACATTACTTTTCGCGTTACTCTCAACAAACCCTTTCATTTGATACCCATATTGTAGAAATGCGCTAAAAATAACTGTTCCGCCATCTTGTATGGGCCGCCATATTGGATTTAGAAAGATGTCACATGTTTTTCGAGTTACTCTCAATGAACTCTTTCATTTGATACCCATATTGTAGAAATGCGCTAAAAGTAACTGTTCCGCCATCTTGTATGGTCCGCCATATTGGATTTAGAATTATGTCACATTACTTTTCGCGTTACTCTCAACAAACCCTTTCATTTGATACCCATATTGTAGAAATGCGCTAAAAATAACTGTTCCGCCATCTTGTATGGTCCGCCATATTGGTTTTAGAATTATGTCACATTACTTTTCGCGTTACTCTCAACAAACCCTTTCATTTGATACCCATATTGTAGAAATGCGCTAAAAATAACTGTTCCGCCATCTTGTATGGTCCGCCATATTGGATTTAGAACAACGTCACACCACTTATCGTGTATTGTCATCCAAACTAAACGTGTATACAAAATTTCAGCTCAATCGGTTCATAACATCTGCTTCAAAATTGAGTAGCAAGATTTCACCCGAACAAACATACATACATACAATGCAAGTTAAATAAAAGTTTGTAATAATAAGGACTTGAGCGCAAAGAAATCAACTTGCTTGCTTGTTTCTCGGGCTTATTTGAATTATTTTAACGCGTATTTTGGTGATAGGTGGTAACCAGCGTCTGATGATGGAGCCGAAAGGTGGCCATAGGAACTCGGTAATTAAACATCATAAACTCATCGAGTTTGAGCTCCTTCGATTCGTCTTGACGAGCCCTTTGGCGCGAGATGGTAACCAGGGTCTGATGATGGAGCTGAAACATGACCAAACTAACTCAATAAATTAACGTATAAAAATAACCAAATCGGTCCGATCAGGTTACTTAGGACCCAGATCCGACTCGGAGCACCCCGACTCCACCTAGTCTTGTCGCTACTACCCCTAGAGTGTATATAAAAAATGCGGGAGCCAGAAGCTCAAGGGAGGTCCTGAGTGGAGCGAGCCGTGCGAGGCCAAGCGCAGCGAAGGGGGGAGGTGGCGAGCGAAGCGAGCCGGCGACCTCCGTAGTGGAGCGCAGGCCGAGTATGGAGAAGCGACACTCAGGGCTGACCGCAGAGCTTCTGGCGGGAGCCCACCCGGAGTCAAATCTCAATGAGAGACCCTTGTCTTTCATAGCTTAGTTGTTCTATATAAATACACTGGCAACGCCCCCGGGTTTCACCCGCGTAGTTTCCCTGTAATTTTGTTTTATTTCCCAACCTAACATTTGCCAACTGTACGTTTGGTACTGTACTGTACTGTACTTTGGTACTGTACTGTACTTTATAATGCCATTTTTAAAAGGCCACACAAACTATCAAATGTTTTAATTGACGGAGACGCATGCGCATTTTCCGATGTCGATCTGTCATGATTGTATGATGTGGTGTGCTTACCATAAAAACCCGAAACTTAACGTCAGAATTACAATTAATTTATAAAAGTTTAATAATGAATCGCTCATGTCATGTAAAATCTCAAGACTCAATGTTGAATTCATTATAGAAGCTATTAATAAAATGACAAAATTGACGATCCTTAAACTATGACTACAAATTTGATGATCTAGATACCTATGTCCATGGACGTATAAAAAAAGTTGGACCTACGTCCGACTAAAACAAGAACTGTCCATCGAGTCGGCCACACAGTATGCACGTGTGCGCTGTCACATACAGGCTGACACGCACACATCAGTGGGTCATTACACGCGCTACTTGTGTATATGCGTGCGTGTCAGACTATCAGTGGCTACCTGACAAATGTGGCCGACTCTAGTGACACAGTATTTGTTTTAGCGAGGCTACGTCCGACTTTTTTGTAAGTCCATGCCTATATCTTAGTTCATTTTTAATAATTTGTTAAAACAATACTTTGTGGTCCCCGAAACTACGAAAATCGACTGAACATTCAGAAACATGAGATCTCTTGTCTCTAAATTTGCTTCTGTATTCAGTAGACTAAATTTAGCCAAGCCTTTTTTTTTTAAATAAAGATTAACGAGACGAGCAGGACATGTGCCTGATGTTAAGCAACATGCCTGCCACATAACACCACAGTGACACGAAGCTATTGGAACATGAAGGGTCCAAATCATTACCTAGCACAGCACTGCGCTCGTCACCCAGAGATCTAAGATGTTACATCTCTAATAATTTCTGCCCAGTAATTTCTCTGGAAACATTGCCCTTCAAACCGGAACACAGTAATGTTTGTACATTACTCCCTAGCGATAGAATAACTGGTAAAAGTGTGGTACTTCCCCAGGCGGACTCTGCTAAGAGTCCTACCACTATTAGCGTTGCCTTTAAGCTAGCAATCGATGTTCAAGACTGAAATCTTTTTCGAATAAGGGTAGGGTTACTTATGTTAATGAAATCTCTGTCCGTTGAAAATGTATTTATTAGTATTTAAAGACAAACACACGTCACTTACTATCAGACGACCACCCAGCTCACTTCGGCGGCTCACTAGTCGCGGGTTCGGGGGGTGAGGTCGATCCTCTCCGAGCCAGTGCAGCAGACGTCGAGGTATGACGCGCACTCGAATTCCGTAGGGTAGCTGTGGATGAGACATTATTTTATTAAAAAAAAGTCTGTAATGAAAATGTGCTAGAACGTGACCTTCAGCACGATATTGGAGTAGGTATTCGTTTTTACAAATCGTATCTGCGGTGCGACAAGAGCATAGTTTTACATTTTGATTTTTTCAGTAGTAGGGACTTTTAGGATTTTTCGTAGGATAATTAATTGTATTAATCTTCTTCATTTGTCTTTGTTCCTTTATTTCTCTGTAAGATAATTGTAACATTAAATATTTTCAAAATACTAAGCACCAAGACAATGTCGGCTAAAAAAAGATACGAAAAAATTCTTTGTTGTTGTGATGTTTTTGAAGCTGTTTCTAGCCCGATAGAACCGTTAGTTATTGTGTTTGTTGTATTTTATTTTAGAAACTCGATCTCAGTAACAACCCTCTCCTAGTTATGGATGACATTACTGCAAAAGGACTGGATAACGTCAAGGGGATCCTGCGCCTCGCCGGGAATCAGATGAACTGCTCGTGTCGTATCATGCCGCTACTACGAGCTCTGCAAGATCGCGACGTTTCTATGACAGAACTAAATGAAGCTTCCTGCAGTGACGGTAGGACGCTGTACGCCGCTTTCAGTATGGACTGCTCGTCTGGCGTATCCCTCGCCGCTTGGCTCGTGCTTGTGATCGTCTGTCTCGCATCGGCGCTCGTGCTGGGCGCAGCTGCCGTGAGCTTCTTCTGGTCTCGGCAGCGGCGGTTCTTCGCACGCGCCGTGCTGCACCGCTGGGGCTGGACAAGGCGTGCCGAGGAGAATGACGACCGTCGCTTCGACGCGTTCCTCACGTTCTCACACAGGGACAGTGCAGCAGCGCGGGCGGTGATGGCTCGGTTGGAACCTCGTTACCGGCTGTGTGTGCACGTGCGCGACTGGACGCCGGGCGAGCTGATCCTGGCACAGATCGTGGAGTCAGTCCAGGACTCGCGGCGTACTGTAGCGCTCGTGTCGCGCCACTTCCTGGCGAGTAAGTGGGCGCGGGCTGAGTTCCGGGAAGCGCACTTGGCGGCCATGTTGGACGAGCGTCCACGGCTTGTGGTCGTGCTGCTGGAAGACCCGCGAGAGCTGCGGCTGGAGGAGCAGTTGAGCGGCTACATAGCCACGCGCACCTACCTGCGCTGGGGCGAAGCGCTCTTCTGGGACAAGCTGGCGGTAGCCTTACCGCCACCACGACAAAATCACGCTACCTCTGTTGAAGAACAGAAATTTGAACTTTGATTGGTTGGAGAAATTCAAGCTGTCCATCACACCACAAGATGCAACCGGCAAGTCGTTGTATGATGCCCACAGAGCACCACGTGGAGTTCCCGAACCACGCACCCCCTAACTGTTCAATCACGCTATTTGAAGATAACAAACCCGAATTACTGCACGGCGTTGCACTTCACTCAGAACTATAATATTATGATGAAACGTTGGTAGTAGAATCCACTAGCCCCTAGTTTGGGGTCTGCTGTACTTATTATCTGTAATTTATTGTCTACGGTAGGAATCTTTGTAGACTTGTAGACAGTTATTCTATTGCCAAGCAGTAACGTACAAACTTAACTTGATTCTGGTTTGAAGGGCTAATATGTCTGCTGATACGTTATATGCTACTACTATGAGGCTCTCGTTTCTTATTTGTTCAATAAATAAAACTTAGATTTCACATTCTTGACCGTTAATCTTATTTAACGTATAATGAATGTATGTTAGGTAAAGTAACAGAACAATAAAAATATAATGATATCTTTTTTATTTAATATCCATAAGTAATAATAACAACTCTCACAAAAAAAACTTCTCAGCACTGTATCTACATCATTTTTTGTTTGAGTAACTATATAAAAAATACGGGTACAATAATAATTTTTAATAGTCAATCTGACGGTTTCATTTGTTTTTTAAGCATCTTACCTGTAATTATCATGTCTTTATTATCATTAATGTCTGACCTGTAAACATGTGTAATTATTTGATTGATTGTTTGTTGAGAATAAAACATAAACAACGAAGTATTGAATATTTAATCAATAAAATAAAGTAGTGAAGACTGAAGCGTATTAATAAGAGTATACATCGGTGTCATATCCTCTCACGCTGACTCGCTCGTCGACCCAGGGTCTGAGCGCAGGCACGGCGGTGAACACTGAGGGGGCGACGGACCCGAGGCTAAACGCGGCGGCACCCGACACCATGTAGCGCCCCGGTGCAGACTGAAACACAGATACATTGAAACGGTTTACTAATGCTGCACTAACATGTTTTCACAAATTATCACCTTAAAACCAACTAATCGTATAATATGCAAAACTTTACAATGTACGAGTATACAAATGTTTCATTTACGTACATCGTTTCTTATAATATGAATTTCAATAAACTATCTTCGTACAAAAAACAAGAACAAAATTAAAAATTTTGATTAACCCCCGACTACCTCGGATTTCTTATCTGTACAACATTCTACTAGTCAAGCCATTTCATTTGATACCCATATTAGGGGAGTTGTGAAAAACGAGATGTATTTCACAATATTGTGGTAGCGGACAGACAGACAGACAGACAGACATCGACGTCAAACTTATAACACCCCTTTTTTGGTCGGGGGTTAATTAAACCGACTTCAAAACAAGTGTATAGATTATCTCGTCGTTTCGGCAGCGTTACAACCGCCGTGGTCACGAGAACACATCCGAATCCGAAGAATCCGTTAAGGATTTTGTGAGCAACAAACACCCACATTTTCGCAGGAAAGCAGTAGCAAAGGTTCCGGTGATAGTAAGATGAGAGAGGTTACCTGTATGGGACAGGACAGAGGCATTCCTGTCTCCCTGTAGGAACCGTCCCCAGCGCAGGAGAGTGAGGAGTGGAGCTGGAACCGAGCCCCCAGGCGAGTCCTGCGCAGCTGTTCCTCACACTTGCGGTGGTTCACCGGGGCTGCTTCCGCCTGCCTCATACAATTCAATCATACAATTTTTGTAAAAACATTTCTTTGGCGCACCACACACAGATTTTTCGTGGGCTGTGATTAAAGCTCATCGCTCGGAAATGAACGAAATGTTCGGGTGAACTCGGGACCGCCTAGTGTGCCAGAGCGACTTGCTGCCACTGACTTTTTTTAAAATTAATTCTTGGCTATGGATACTAGTTTTTCAAGTAGTAATACTGCCTGGTGCTATATTTCTTTGGATTATACTTTCTAAATTGATAGTAAAAGGTACATTTAAGTTAGATTTACAGTTATGATTTCTTTTTGAGCTAAGTAACATAGGTACATTATATTTTTAACTTAGCACTTTTAACTACATATAAAGTTCTTTATGACGTAGGTATATTTACGAGTATATCACGTTTGTAAATGATGAGCACATTGAATATACATTTACAACTACTTTAAGATCTCTGTGAGCCTACGTATTACGGCAATACATAGCTTTTTATTCTTAAAAAAAGTAAAAGTACCTTCATTAATAAGTTCAGATACCGCCCTTCCTTTCCAAAAACGTCCTTCCCCCAGTGCACCACGAAACACTTGGATCCTTCCCCTACTTCCTCCAGCGGGTTGGGGAGACAGCCCACGCCCACGTGTGGGCTCAGTGCCATGGGTTGGGAGAGGAACACAAGCGCTATATTATTTCGCAGCGTTTCTGAAACACACAGAGATCCGAACAAATAAAACAATTTACTCCGATTTTTTTAAAGTGAAAACTTCTTGTGGCGCACATACATATTATCGTTTTTACTTTTAATTATTAAAATTATTCAATGGTTTTTAACAGTTATTTCAATTTTTTTTTACATCCACTGTGTGGTTTCACACACACACATTTTTTTACTTTTTGATGTAATTCTTTCCTTAATTTAGTTTGTTTCCCATTAATCATTTATTTTTTCCAGAAAAAAAAAACTAAACACAGACTTTCGTAAGAAGCAATGACAACGTCGTTGTCTAGATAAATATGTCAGCTAATATTAGTTGTTTTATGATATTTAAAAAACTGCTACACCGGTTTGGATAAAATGTATATGGGACCACGACGGGAGTATGTTATCCCGAACAAAAAAAAAAAAAGAATCATAAAAATCGATTCCCAATCAGCGGAGCCATCGTGTACCATACATTGCATATTACACTTATGTATAATAAAAATTTATACTCTACGAAAAAAAAAAATTTACTCACTCGATCTAATTTCATCAGAAACCATCACTACGTCGTCCATATGAATGAAAGTAATTTTTAGTTTATTGTTAATATTTCAAACTTTCAATCACACACACTCGATTTCGATATAATTTATAACCACCTTTAAAATCTAAAATATGATCTACAGAACAAAAAAAGAATAATCAAAATCGCTGCACAATTAGCGGAGTCATCGCGTAACACACATTATAAATATGTTCCACGCATGTATTTAAAAAAAAGATACACAACCGAATTGAAAACCTTTGAAGTCGGTTAATTTCAATCAAAATAGAAGTATACAGATTTAACTTCGAATAGCATTCAGAATTGAATAACAAATGTGGAACGCCCGATCGCACATTTTATTTCAAACAAATGAACATACGAACCACCCGATGACAAATGACGACTTACGTTTTGAGAATTGTGGATGAACTTCAATATCTGCTACATCCTTTTCTTGATAAGGATAAGGTTCATAATCGTTCACAGAGTCCCATTCTCCACAGCGAACGCGCAGTTGCGCAGGAGTGGGTAAGTTGTACGCTGTAGTCAGTATGACGCTGGGGTGGATTAGAGATCCTCCGCCGATGTATATCGGTTTCGGAGCGTCTGTGTCGTTGCTCGTTCGATTGATTCTGAAAATTGCGACATAATGCAATAAATGAACTAGCCTAATGACTTCGTAGGCGAGTCTGCCCGAAGCTCGAGGTCGTGGGTTCAACTCCCAGCCACGCCGACAATTTGTGTGATGAGTGTAGCACTTGCTTCAAATTTTATCACGATCCGTTTATACATACTGATGTGATTGAGCAAGAAATATTCGTACATAATCATAATCATTTTTATTCATAAAAAATATTACACGTCACAAAATTAACTAGTAAAATAGACACATTTATAATAATTATGAATCAATTACACTAAAATGTAATTATTTAAAATTCTGATATCATTTAAATTAATTATCTAGAATAATTAATCAATTCAATGTCATAAATAAATGTCAGAATAATTAAAATAACCATGTCAACAATTCAATCAATTAAATACATTCAAACACCCAAACATTAACATTTGTAACATTGGTTGGATGTTATTTATTGTAAGCCATTATCATGATGAATTGACAGATGTCCGAAACGCAATCTCTGGGACTATTAATATACAGGCGCATCAACCGTAGTTAAATGCACACATCTTTTCTTATTTAACTTTCTGTCGTCAAAATTAAATCACTACGTATCTGAAGTGAGAGACGGGAATCTCGGAAAATACTAAGGATGGTCACCAACGGAGTGTATAAAAAAAGTGATCGTTGCAGAGTCTACCTTTAGGGGAAGTATCACACCATTGCCAGTTATTCTACAGTAGGAACTCTTTGCAGAGACGTCTGGGGAAGCACTGCGTATTTGCCAGTTATTCCGCCAGGCATTAATGTGACATTATCATTCGTTTGAAAAGCAGCGTTTCCAAAAAAACTACAGAGCATAGAGACAACATCTTGGATGGGCAGTGCAAAGTAGTGATTTGGACTATTCGTGTTCCAATAGCTAGGTGTCACTGTGTAGTTATGGACAGATATGATGTGTGCTTGTACCATCAGGCGCATATCTTGGTCGTCTCGTCACTTTAAACTACAAAAAAATAAAACTCCTCTCTTAGTAGAATACTTACTGGAGGATAGCACATGTCCAAGGAAACTCGCCGTACTCAGCAACATCGGGAGCAGATCCGCGGATGAGAGAGACACCGCTCGCGCCGTCGGGGTTGCGCCATCCGCAGCCGACCTGGGGGAGAGTTGGAGAGGTCTGCTGCCGCCAGATTCATTGATTAAATCGCTACAAAAGCATTGTTCAACTCTTGACATTAAAATTTGTAGCAAAATCAATAATAAATCATATTCTGTTTTTAGTATAGCTAGGTACACTCCGCGAGGCATAAGCTGAGCTTTGCATTTGTGTGAGTGTACATGGATAGTGTAGGTGTGACAACCGGCCTTAGGCGCGGCGCCATTCTGTCTCGCCGCGCTCCTGCCTGATTGGTGATCACTCACACTAATGCAAAGCTCAGCCTATACCTCGCGGACAAAATTTCAAGCTCCTGCCTGATTGGTGATCACTCACACTAATGCAAAGCTCAGCTTACACCTCGCGGAGTGTAGAGGAGTAGATAAATAAGTAGAGAGGTAGTGATTCAAAACTATAGTAATTAATGCTTATAGTGGGTATGTTTATCTTCTACTAAGTTATGGACTACTTTTTTTAGATTTATTCATAGCGTTTGATAGCGTTGACCATAAAACTATTGTAATAGGTCCAACTTAGAATATTAGAAACTGTAGATTTATCACGTTAGAGTTAGACTATGACAAACAACATCAGAGGCTTAGTAACATAATATATTTATAAAACTTTTTATCGTCTTATAACGGTTTCTTGTTGATATTGACTGGCATACCGGAAGTGCCGACAGAAGCGTCACCGCTCTGGGGAAGCCTGTCTACGTAGAATCCGAAGCCGGACAGCTTTAAGTGTCGCACTAATAAAAAAAAATTAAAACAATTTTATTTAAAAAAAACAGGTACCTAGGTATGTAATACACTTATACTTATTCATCGGCTGTATCAATTACTCATTTGAACAATTCATATTATATAAAAATATACTCTACTCTTGATGATGGTTAAAATAATAGAAAAGTACTTGAAATAAAATTTTATTTGCCGTAACAGAATTACAGTTTTCAATTTTGACAAGACAGGCTGATGATGAAGACAAGGAAGATAATCTTATGCTATGACGCATATTCAATGGACCCCAAATTCTATAAACCTTGAATTTTAGGAAAATCTAGAGTAAAAATCCAAACAAAAAGTTTGCGCTTGGCTTACATTCAATTAAAAGTAACAAAATGTAAAAAAAACAAGACAATGAAATTTAAATCTGTGAGTATAGCTGTAACTTAATGTACTTGACAATAAAATAAGTACCATAATATTTTACAGTGTGTGTTCTAGTGTGTATTTATTCAGCGTTTTCTGTGATCTGCCGTGCACTGTCAAAGGGTCGGTAGCTCACTTCGTTGGCTCATTATTCTCACTAACCTTGGCAGGTTCCGTGGTGAGCTCTACCCGGTCTGAAGGGGCGCAGCAGACATCAAAATAGGATTCACATGGTGGATCCATGGGGAAACTGTAACATATAATAACAAATAAATAAATTAGTATAACCCCGACAATACGTGCACACCCATACAGATTTACGCTAACTAAAAACAGGTTAGGTTTAGGTGTGAAATCGTTAGAGACAAACAAACAGTTACTTTCATATCAATATAGTATTTGTGTGCATTCTTTCACGCCGAGACAATAAAGTTCCACAGTTGTATCTTTTACAATGACAAAGTTCCATATGAACTTCCTCCCTCCCCGATTTCAACCTCTATTTCATCCCCATACGGTTCGGAATTGCAAAATTGATAGAACAAATATTTATTTCATTCATGTCAAGTATCTAAACACTATGTTTGATGGTTTGATTTTCGTATAGTTAATAATAGCAAAATTGCTAGAACAAACATGTATTGGCTTTGTGTCATGTGTCTAGATACAAAGTATCATAGTTTTATCTTCAACAATGTCAAACTTCAAACTTAACTTAATGAACTGAAAACTAATTATTGTAGCTATATATTATACATAAATAAACGTTGAGAATTTAAGACCTCCCTTGAGCTTCTGGCTCCCGCATTTTTTATATATACTCTAGGGGTAGTAGCGACAAGACTAGGTGGAGTCGGGGTGCTCCGAGTCGGATCTGGGTCCCAAGTTACCTACCCGATCAGATTTGACAAGGTGGACGGCGGAAACAAAATATTTTCCAAGTAACAAAGGTGAGCCGTCTCAAGAGGTGGACGATGGTAAACCACCCCAATAATATTGTGTAGGATTCCACCGAACACCAGAATACACAGTCACCTTAGCAATTACGCAACACATTTACTGTATTCAACGCCAAATTCAATATTATATATATTCAATACTATATTCAATTGTCAAAGAGGCGGATAATCTCTCGCTTTATAACATTACGGCTAGCCACGTTGAATGACCTATGGTATCGAATACATTCCGGCTTGTTTAGCCGGATTATAAAACCAGAATGTTTTATAATCAGCCGGATAATTTATAATCAGCTGTTTTTGATAATGACTAGCCGTAACACACAAAACATAAACAAATTGAGAATGTTATCCTTTTCGAAGTCTAATAAGATGCTTACTGAATGTCGATGACCCTTCAGCGACTTCATCTTTCAACTGGCACCTGTAGTACGGGACACATTCACCTCTCTCTCCTTCTGCACTGACACACGCGGCGTCAGCTGAAGACAGAGTACATTGATTCATTATTTCATCGGCCTAGTGGCTTAGTTGGCTATCTACAAAGTGGGTTCGATTCCCAAACACTGCAAATGTTTGCGTGATGAATACAAATATTTGTTCCGTGCCTATGTGATTCTATGTATTATAAGTATTATGTATTTACAATTAATTGTGTAAGTATTATATCAGATATTAAGGTTTCACCCTAGGTTCGATTCCGTTGATATTATTAACATTGATGTGATACGCAGAGACCCATGAAGTAGGTATATGTAGCCTCTTGGATCACTGAAATTAAGCGTGGAAAAAACGAATGATGTTTGTTTTTTCATCATATTTCCTGTCCTAATAAAATTACTATTTATATATTTTAGTGTTTGAATCTCTTCCTCAATTACATCGTAACGTAAATTTGGAGTTCAGTTATATAATAGTCTAGAATCTAGAAGAACACATGAATCAATGTTTCCCCGAACAAACATCTGGACCCTGAACCCTGCGGGTAAAACCGGGAGGTGCTGCTAGTGTATAATATTAGAAGGATAAATAAACGTTATACCTCCAGTAGTAGCGCTGCCGGTGGTTCCACTCGGCTCAGTGGGACCGACGCTGGAGTCCAGGTCCTGGCCAGCCGCCGCCGACACCACGCACAGAACCACCAAGGCTTTCACGATCTGAAACACCAGGCGTTTGTGTTTTAGCTTCTTTCATTTTTCTGTCATAAAAAGTTACTTATACGCTATTGTAGACTATAATCTGTGTCCCTAATTTGAACCCGACCCGTTAAGGAATTACAACGTGATCCGGCAACAAATATCACAATAGCTAGGATTAAAAAACCAAGAGCGCAGTTATAGACGAAAATTATATTTATGACACTGAGTTAGATAAGATAAGATAACATTTATTGACATGTTAAATACATACGTTAGCATTAGCCAATAGCATAACATAGTATTAATATAATAATATGTCGTCATTTGCAAAAAATAAAATGTAAAATAATGTACACCACAAAATTAATAATATGCTGTATAGGGGCATTATTGTTAATGTCTATTATAATTATACTGTTACTATCTAAAATTAATTATTCTATTAAAATTATATGTATATATTATTGTAACATATACAGTTTTACAGAGTCAATGCCTCGTAAGCGTGATAGAAATATCAATCCTACTCGTAGTTAAAATTTAAATATTCACCTATGCTGTATAAAGTCATGTGAATAAAAGTTTGAAACATATAACTACTTTCAGCGCTGGCATTGCGAGAACGGGAACTATGTAAACAAACCCACGGTATACTGCTAATATCAAATAATTGGAAGTAAATAATAACACACGCACCATTGCTGCTTCTTCGAGATGCAAGACGCCAGTGAGGTTAATATTATATAAACAGATAATGGGATCCAGTTTTAAAACGAGTTGTGGTTTTGTATCTCTATTTTCCTCATTGAAAGGGCAAGGTACTGACAGTCCGGACTGCAGACTGTGCATATAGTGGTATTTAAATATTAAGGCGATCCAGACACTGACACGCCCCACGCTGCGTGTTGCATGACGATGCGTCCACGCGCGTACTCGCGGGAGTGCAGATCTGCATCATCCTGCGGGGTTATAAGTATTATGTATTTACAATTAATTGTGTAATTATAAGTGTGATTATAAGTATTATGTATTTACAATTAATTG
This sequence comes from Ectropis grisescens, assembly GCA_017562165.1. Lineage (NCBI taxonomy): Eukaryota > Metazoa > Arthropoda > Insecta > Lepidoptera > Geometridae > Ectropis > Ectropis grisescens. The sequence goes on from CM029790.1 coordinate 11,718,837, forward strand.
TGTAAGTATTATATCAGATATCAAGGTTTCACCCTAGGTTCGATTCCGTTGATATTATTAACATTGATGTGATACGCAGAGACCCATGAAGTAGGTATATGTAGCCTCTTGGATTACTGAAATTAAGCGTGGAAAAAAACAAATGATGTTTGTTTTTTTCATCATATTTCCTGTCCTAATAAAATTACTATTTATATATTTTAGTGTTTGAATATCTCTTCCTCAATTACATCGTAACGTGAATTTGGAATTCAGTTATATAATAGTCTAGAATCTCTAGAAGAACACTTGAATCAATGTTTCCCCGAACAAACATCGGGAACCTGAACCCTGCGGGTAAAACCGGGAGGTGCTGCTAGTGTATAATATTAGAAGGATACATAAACGTTATACCTTCAGCAGTAGCGCTGCCGGTGGTTCCACTCGGCTCAGTAGGACCGACGATGGAGTCCAGGTCCTGGCCAGCCGCCGCCGACACCACGCACAGAACCACCAAGGCTTTCACGATCTGAAACACCAGGCGTTTGTGTTTTAGCTTCTTTCATTTTTCTGTCATAAAAAGTTACTTATACGCTATTGTAGACTATTATCTGTGTTCCAAATTTGAACCCGACCCGTTTATGCATTACAACGTGATCCGGCAACAAATGTCACAAAAGCTAGGATTAAAAAACCAAGAGCGCAGTTATAGAGGAAAATGATATTTATGACACTGAGTTAGATAAGATAAGATAACATTTATTGACATATTAAAAACATACATTAGAATTAGGAACAAATTCCATTATAAACCAATTGCTTAACATAGTATTAATATATCTCGTCATTTGCAAAAAATATCATTTCATCGAAAATATAAAATAATGTACATCACAAAATTAATAAAATGCTGTGTAGGGACATTATTGTTACTGACTATTTTAATTATACTGTTACTATCCAACAGTATAATTCTATTAAAATTATATCTATACAACGTGGTGGGTTTAGGTACCCTCAGCAATATTTTAACTGTCCATCCTAACACTGATGTAAACTTCATCACCCAATGTCTCTTTCCCCTCAGCACGGGTCACGATATAATTCGAGTCGAAGTTTGACGTAAAATTCCCACCAAATCACCAGCTTCAACCCTAACGCATGTACAGCTGGCAAACGACCTTGCCGCCGACGCTGCGACATCGTGCAAAAATCCGTGCCGCGATCTGTCCATTAGGCAGATGTGAAATCAAATAAAAAACAAAAAAAAAATTAAAGAAAAAAAAATTGAAAAATAATAACACACGCACCATTGCTGCTTCTTCGAGATGCAAGACACCAGTGAGGTTAATTTATAAACAGATAATAGGAACCAGTTTTGAAACGAGGTGTGGTTTTGTATCTCTATTTTCCTCATTGATAGCGCAAGGTACTGACAGTCCGGACTGCAGACTGTGCATATAGTGGTATTTAAGTATTAAGCCGAGCCACACACTGACACGCCCCACGCTGCGTGTTGCATGACGATGCGTCCACGCGCGTACTCGCGGGAGTGCAGATCTGCATCATCCTGCGGGGTTTTCACGCACTCACGCGCGTTGACAGTGACAGTTGGCAGACAGCAGCAGTTTTGTCGAGTTCACCCGAACACACGTCCACAGCCTTATTGACTATGTAACAAGTGCATACCTTTTCTTTAAAATAAGGAGTGACGAGACGAGCAGGACATGTATCTGATGGTAAGCAATATGCCTGCCACATAACACTGACAAGCAGCTATTGGAACATGCAGAGACCAAATCATTACCTAGCACTACACTGCGCTGGTCACCTAGAGATCTAAGATGTTGTATCTCCAAGCCCTGTAATTTCTCTGGAAACATTGCCCTTCAAACCGGAACAAGAATGTTTGCATAGTACTGTTACAGGTAGAATAACTGATAATAGAGTGGTACTTACCCAGACGGACTCTACCAAGAGTCCTACCCCTACAAAAAATAATTAACCTGAGTTGTAATTAGTGGCTCACCTAGGTTGTGGACCGTGGACCCAGTCCAGAGGTGGCCATGAGCCCCATGATTCTCTTTCCTTGTAATCGCGAATAAAAGTTCCTTCCCTGACCAGGGTTAGCCATTATACAAAAAGAACCCACCAGGGATTATAACATTGTTGTGTGATGCCCAGGGCCCACCGCGTCGAGGTTCCTAAGCATCGGACCGCAACTTCCAACCTCTGTTTCAACTGATTCAAACTCGCTATTCACATTAAAAAGTAACCAATATATTTTCACAGGCACTAGCCTTTACATTTTAATCTACAAAATATTATGTTTAAATAAAATGGATGCGGTATTTAAGGCGTGAAAACGTAACAGATAGACAGAGCTATCTGTCGCTCTTGTAACATTCAGCAGGGATACTCTGGTGATCACAAAGACTAGTTTTTATTGCGAATAGATTATGGGAACATGAAGTACGCGGCTAAAACCGGGAAGCGTTACTAATAAAACATAATTATAAATGATTAAACATTTTATTTTGTCAAACATACAAAAGTTTGTAATATAACCATACATACGCAACGGCTGTGACACAAAACTGTCCATTCACAATTTTTATTAACAAAAAAAAATTACTAGACTTGATTATTGTTAAAATAATAATAAAGTAAAGTAAAAATTTATTGCTTTAAATTAGTTAATTACAGTTTACAATTTTGACAAAACAAGTTTTAAAGTCAAAGTCAAAAAGGTTCTTTATTGATAAGTATCTTAATCTCTGGGTGATGAGCGCAGTGCAGTGCTAGGTAATGATTTGGATTCTTCATATTCCAATAACTGCGTGTACAAATAAGTTTAAAATGTGAGTGATCCTATGGCGCTTTTACAATATTGGTGGACATTTCACACACAACACCATCTAGACCCAAACTAAGCAAAGCTTGTACTATGGGAGCCAGATAGCTGAAATAATACTTATATATTGTTAAATACGTAAGTATAAGTTTTAATATACAATGCCTGGCGCAATGGCGCCTTTCATTAGATTATCAGAAGACAGTTTGCATTTGGCTTACATTTAATTAAAAAAGTACAAAATAGAGTTAAAATAACATAGTACAACAAAGTTATTCATAATATGAATACAGGATTCACTTGATATACTTGACAATAAGATATCACAATATTTCAGATATTAGGGTGTGTTCCAGTGAGTTTAGTACAGACTACAACTACTCAGTATTGCGTGTGATCGGTCGTACACTGCATTATTAAATTCTGCAATCCAATACTCGGATTATTGCTGATGTCATTAAGAGACTATCCTCAAAACAGTATTAAAAAATGCCCGTCATAGGTACTGCCGATAGAAGTGAAAACTTATAACTCAGAATTTGATAGCTTACTTTGGAAACTACGCGGGTGAAGCCGGAGGGCGTGGTCATGAGCATGGCTATCTAAAAATGCTTCATCGTTTGGCCCATGGAAAGAGCTTCCCTATTTCTAGACGCCCATGGCCCGGTCCCGAGTTTACCCGAAGATTTCTTATCATTTCCGAGCGTGACGGATTCATTTCACAGCTCACCAAAAATCTATCTGTAGCGTGCCAAACTAAGTTTTCACTTCAAAGTATATGTATGTATGTGTGTATGTATGTGTGTATGCCATACCAATATTATGTAAGTACCCAGATACATACCAACTGTAAATTACTCCTAGTTTTACGCCGAATAAAGTATTACATTATTATCGTATTATTGTACAGTCGAAGACTTGTTATCTAACTTCGGTGGGTGACTGTTCTCACCAACCGCGGCAGGTTTCGTGGTGAGTTCTATCCGGTTTGAAGGGGAGCAGCACACATCAAGATAAGATTCACATGGCGAGTCTACGGGCAAGCTGTAAAATATAATCGCTCATTAAGTTAAAATAACACAAATTTGTGAAAGCCGCCATCTTTATTTACATACTACACACTGGAAGACATGTTTTATCAAAAACGAAAATAAAATATGTCTATCTCCGAAAATATATAAACCGACTTCAGTTTATTTTCAGTACACTCAGACGCTCGATCATATTTTTTGTAAAATCTGCAAGAATGTCTTCTAGTTATGTTAGCAAATTTTAGATTTTATTTGATATTGCAAAAAACTTTACACCGATTTCGAAAAGGGAGTATCTTTGAAGTACTTACTAACTTATTGAATTACCAAACAAAGATAAATCTTTCAAATGCATTTTTGATTGGCGCAGCTACCGCGTTCCATATATTATTTACAAAATTAACATATAACCGAATTGAACCTTATTTCACCATCATCATCATCATCATCAGCCTGTGATTGTCCACTGCTGGACATAGGCCTCTCCCATAATACGCCACTCAGCCCAATCGACGGTCTTCCGTCTCCAACTGCCACTAGCTGCCTTTCGTATATCGTCACTCCATCTAGTCTCAGGGCGACCTACACTACGTTTACCGATTCGCGGTGTCCACTCCAGAAACCGCCTACCCCAATGGTTATCATATGTGCGACAGATGTGACCGGCCCATTGCCACTTCAGTTTGCTAATACGCTGAGCTATGTCGGTGACTTTGCTGACGAATCACTTCATTGCGAATTGACGAATTGCGGATGAAATCCCTCAGAAAACTCCTTACTTAAATAATGTACTTAAGTTACGGCTGATCTAGCCGGGAGAACGGCGACTACCGATCCGGACACCCCGAGTTCATAACCCACGCGCGCCACCGTCTTTTCGAAGTTATATGCGTAATGCCGCTAACTTAAAACGGTGAAGGAAAACATCGTGAGGAAATCAACATGCACCTCGAATCTTTTGAAGTCATGTGTCATTCACCAACCCGCACTGGGCCAGCGTGGTGGATTATGGCACTGACTCTCTTGCGAGAGAAGGCCCCGAATCCCAGCAGTGGGAACATTTAGTGGGGTGTTTAAGCAAAAAATACTTACTGTATGTCGATGTAGTATTCATCAATGTCGAGTGGTTTGATCTCGCAATGGTAGTACGGCACACATTCACCCTTCTCTCCTTCTGAACTGACACATGGGTCGTAAGCTGAAAATAGAGTAGGTACATTGGTTCATCATTTGACCGGCCTAGCGGCTCAGTTGGTGGTAATTTTAGCTGCATAGGCACTGCGTGTGTTAAAAATATTGGCAGTCATAGGACCTGCCGATAGAAGTGAAAACGGTTCGCTGCCTTTTCGCCGAAAATTATTTACCCGATTATTGCTTGCCAACTAACGTTTCGCAGAATTTTATTTGTCCGAATAATCATTTGACAAACTTATCACATAATTTCGTTTAATTTCCCAACGTAACATTTGCCAACTGTACTACATTGGTCTCTTTTTTAAAAGGCCAACTTTCATGAAGCGAATGTTTCAGTTACATTAATATTCATTTAGTTGTATAGTGTTGGTAAGTACCTATGTGTTTTAGATTTCGAAAAAGTTGATATACTTAGTTTTCGATAAAAAATTCAGGAAATTTATTTACAAAGAGGCCATTTTCATTTGGAACAAATTATATTTAGGTTGATATTACTGCTGTTATAGGGATTTTTTTTCCATAATAATTTGTCTAACGTTTTAAACATATTCAAGTGCCCTGTGTAAGTAAAACATAAGCGAATTGGTTCTAACACTTAGCCGGCCGCTGCCGAGGCACGCTCCGTTTCGCTCGTGTGTTGTTTGTCACAGTTCTAACTTAACCGATTCCTTCCGATTTCACCTAATCTTCGTTCCATACTTTGAAATTTTGCAATTTTTTATGTAGATTTCTGTTGTGATTTGGTTATAGCACTTCGCCGGCCGCTGCCGCGGCACGCTCGCTTCGCTCGCTCGGCTCGTGCATTGTTGGTCACAGTTCTAACCTAACCTAACCGATTCCTTTCGATTTCACCTAAACTTCGGTCCCCACTTTGAAATTTTGCAAATGTATACCTACATATGTAGATTTATGTAGCTATAAAATTGCATGTAAAAATTGGTTCATCGTTTATCATAATATAAATGTACCAAAAAAGGAACTGATACACAGACGAAACAAGTTGTTTGGCCTAGTGAAATATTTGGCAAATGATAAGTGCCCTGAACGTGTTGTGTCATTATAATAATTCGCTTAACAATAATTCTACCAAATAAAACGTTGTCTTACAATAATTTGACAATAGTTAGTTGTAAAAGTGAAAAATAGCCGGAATGTTGGTTGGCAAGTGATAATCGACCAATTAATTTTCGGCGAAAAGGCAGGATCAATTGACATTGTTCATTACAATTGTAATAAGTCCATATATTTTAATTTTTGACACTTATTTGTACGATACCTTTATCGTACAATATAAAGTTCAATTTAAACTTTAAAAATGTATACGCTTTGTATACTCTTATTTTGTTTTTTTATAAAATTGACGTGTAAATTGTACATGTATCAATAAAGAACTTTGACTTTGACTTTGGATCCCAGTAAAAACTCAGAATTTGGTATTGTCACTTTGGAAACTAAAGAATGCGGAGTGCGTGGCCCTGAGCATGGTCTAGATTATAGTCTCGAAGAACATATGTATATACATAAAAGTTACCTTTTATCATGGGAAAATAAAAGGAACCGTAACTGTGTAGGTCAAACTATAGGGAGCAAACAATACATATTTGGTTGAATTTCATAGTTTTCAAGTCCAGTACGTACACGTTTCTGCGTAGGTACAGTACCATAGATACATTATTTAGGGTTTATAGATTACTTAGCAGTCACTGTGTACTGATCGCGCCACGCGCGTCGGTTACTGTCTATAGCTCTATAGTATCCCAAATACCGCACCGATGACGTTGAAATATCGACGGAACAATATTCAAAATGCGTTTTTTTCAACAAAAAATTTAATAAATGTATACGGAACAACGCAATAATGAATTACAACCAATATTGTAACTTTCTCCCTATCTTGCAAGATAATCTGTGATCAAAAATAAGTGGGGATCAAAAATCAATTTTACCTACTTCAGAGTGTGAACTCAAGTCATGCCATATTACATTGAAATGAGTCAATAGTTCCAGTGTGATACGTAGCCCCATACAGACAGACAACAGATAAAATGCAGTTTTGCCATCAATATCGATTAAACAGTGCCCGTGAACAAATTTTTCAAAATGTCTTCAATGTACAGAACAGTTACAGTTTTATTATGATGATACAGAGTTACTGGTAATTCACGTTTTGTATATTTATAAAACAATATTTGTTTTACAGCTTTTGATAAAATTCAGTGCCTATCCCAAAAAAGAATTAGTTGAACTGTCCTAATTTTTCAGACATTTACCAGAGCAGAGTTGGGGTGCGTTTTCAACGAGTCACACTGTGACACGTTGGGATTTTTTTCTCAACGAGTAACAGTGTGACTCGATGGGAATATAAACTAGTAAAGAAAGTTGCAACGAGTAACAGTGTGACTGGTTGGGAAAAAAAAATCCCATCGAGTCACAGTGTGACTCGTTTGGTGTGACTCGTTGGGAACCCACCCTCTCTAGCACTGTTTTAACTCTATTGCCGGGCGTTATAGTACGCATGCTCTCGTTACGAAGAGTTTGATGTTTTTAGACCGGGCACACGGATTGGACTCTTTTTTTTTGTTTTTGTTAAAAAAATATACGAATATTTTAAAACTGTAGAACAAAAAAATTGGTTGCCTGTAAAGTCGGTATACGGGCGAAAGTTTTACGTGACAACGACTTTGAGTGGTAAAATAATTTTACGGAAGGGACGCGTGCCTTTCACTTTTTATGTCTGTCTCTCTCGCTCTTAGGCGGGCTAACCATGCCCGAGTGGAAGGGACGCGTGCCTCTCACTCGCTCTCGTTGTGAGCGCATAACGTGAGCGGAGCGTAACGCAGTTTCTTGAAGTGTCACCCGGCAAACCAATTTATAAGACGTTGTCACGTCAAAATTGACGTATTTGAAGTATATTTAAGATGCCTTTAAAAGGGTGTAAGCTGATTACCAAGAACTCTGTAGAAATAAATAATTCATCTTACTTTTGATTCCTTCAGTAGTCGCCCACGTCGGCGTCGCCTCGCTGGATTTAGTGGATCCGAAGATCTCATCTATAAAATAGAAAAATATAAAAAAATACAGTGAGTAAATAAACAAATATCTAGAGAACGAGACAGATAACAAAAAATGTACTTAAGTATTGTACTCCTTAAGGAGCGTCCCCGAGCAAAACGAGTTTTTGTACTATTTCAGAGCTATCTACGTTTTATTCAAAACAAAATCAATTACTAAAAATACGTTAAAATTCTGCAATATTTTGGCTTCAAAATGGTAGATTATTGTTTTTTACTGAATTTCTTCAATTAATTTTCTCACAACGAAACCACAAAAATTGGAAATAATTAAAATTATTATCATGCATCTACTCAAAAAGCGGACATTATTTCGATTTTGTATTTCCACCAACGGATAGGCAATTTGATTACGCACATTTTGGTAGTTTTTTTTTTTCAAAAGACCAAGATCAGATCTTTCAAAAGTTTAGACTGATTTCTGAGAGTAAAATACTCAAATGCTACTATTTCTCTCTTGCTCTCTCATGCGGTGTACGATGAGGCAAGAAATATTCAGGTCAAATTCATTTGATCAGGGTAGGGCCTTAAAAAGGTCTACAAAAAGTCCGCACTGGTATAATATGTATGGTATATATGTATCTCTTAGAGATAACCCACAATAACCATTTTAATTTGTATATTTATTTTTAGCATGGCAACGCGAAGCCGGGTTGCGTCGCTATTAGCAGATATTAATTCATCTTACCTTTATTTCCTTCAGTAGTCGACTTCGTCACCTCGCTGGATTTAGTTGACCCGAAGATTTCGTCTATTACGGCATCCACATCTATACGAGTATATAAAACAGAAATGTAAAAGAAATATACAGCAGGTAAACTAACAAATTTCCAAAGAGACGAGATTTATCAAAATAATGTGTATCGTACTCCTTAAAAAGGTCTACGAAAAAGTCTCATCATCATCATCATCATCAGCCGCAAGACTCCACTGCTGAACATAGGCCTCCCCCCTAGATTTCCACAACGAACGGTCCTGCGCAACCTGCAACCAGCGGTTTCCAGCGACCTTTAAGAGGTCATCTGTCCATCTAGTGGGAGGCCGTCCAACACTGCGTCTTCAGGTACGTGGTCGCCACTCGAGAACCTTTCTTCCCCATTGGTTGTCGGTTCTGCGAGCGATGTGGCCTGCCCATTGCCACTTCCGCTTGCTTACTCTTTGAGCTATGTCGGCCACTTTCGTTCTTTTGCGAATATCCTCATTACGGATTCTGTCGCGCAAAGAGACTCCGAGCATAGCCCCAAAAAAGTCTGCGCTGGTATAATATGTCTATAACTTACAATAACCATTTTAAATTGGATATCCAGGGGGGATCGCTTGTAGATATTATCGTCATCTTACCTTTGACTCCTTCAGTAGTCGCACTTGTGGCCTCGCTTGATTTAGTTGACCCGAAGATTCCTTCTAATACGGCGTCCAGATCTATACATAAAGCAGAAATATATAAGAAGTAAACAGCAGGTAAATACTTTAATATCCGACGCTTAATAGTCCAATCAACAAGGCGTAATTTTAAGTTGATTTTTTCTCGAATTCTCCTGTTATCATTATGATAGAGGGGTCCTTCAATACGGAATTGTAGACATTTTTTGAGCAAATGCTAAGCCCGCTCGCAAAAATTGTAATAGTTATAAGCAATTAAGTGAAAATAAAAAGAGCGTTTCGTCATTTGCCAATATATCGAAAACTATTTGAGATAATTCCGATGTGAAAAGAGATTCAAAAAGATGAGGAAATTCCCTGTAAAATTCCCGAGTTATTCGTATATTATATTACGACTTAGACGTTGTAGTATGGTCAGTATATATTTATTACCTTCAGTAGTAGTACCGACGGTAGCTCCACTCGGCTCAGTGGAACCGTAGATGGACGCCACGATAGAGTCCATATTTTTGCCCGCCGCTGTCGACACCACGCACACAACTATAACGGCTTTCACGATCTGAAAAACAGGCATTTTTTTTAAACAAAGGATCTTACTTCTTGTACGAGATACGGTTTAGCTCCGCGACCGAACTGAATAAACCGATCCGTTCAGGCGTTGCGACGTGATTGAGTGACAAACATCCACCTTTCGCATTGATCATGTTAATAGGATAGGAGGATTCAATGTTTGGATGTAAGTATGTTGCTTCAATTGATTATGAATTTAAATTTTATAAAAGACTAGCGGCCCGCCCCGGCTTCGCCCGTGGTACATATATATAACCTACAGCATTCAAGGATTACGTACATATGAGAGAACGGTCAACGATTTTTTTAAATCGATCCAGTAGTTCCCGAGATTAGCGTGTTCAAACTATATATATGCTATAGGCTACTTTTGATCCCCAAATTATCGTGCTGTTTCCTTGGTCAGAAATGACACCTGTAGACAACTGGCGGGGATAACTAATTAAATGACGATTGATCAGTTATCGACCGGGGATGAAAAATGATTAAATTACTAAAATGGCTATTAAAAAATAGGGGTTGATCATAGAAGGGTGAAAATTGAGAATTGTATGTATTTTTGTATGTTGTATCATAAATAAATAGAAATTAAAATGTTGTCTAAAAATAAAAAATAAATTTAGGGTGGACTACCCCAACATTTAGGGGATGAAAAATAGATGTTGGCCGATTCTCATAGATACCGGATAAGCACAAAAAAATTCATCAAAATCGGTCAAGCCGTTTTGGAGGAGTATGGCAACGAAAACTGTGACACGAGAATTTTATATATTAGACTAGCGGCCCGCCCCGGTTTCGCCCGTGGTACATATATATAACCTACAGCATTCAAGGATTACGTACATAAATATGAAAGAACGGTGAACGATTTTTTTTAATCGGTTCAGTAGTTCCCGAGATTAGTGTTCAAACTATATATATGCTATAGGCTGCTTTTGATCCCCAAATTATCGTGCTGGTTACTGGATCAGAAGTGACACCTATAGACAACTGGCGGGGATAACTAATTAAATGACGATTAATAAGTTATCGACCGATGATTAAATTACTAAAATGGCTTTTAAAAAATAAGGGCTGATCGTAGAAGGGTGAAAATTGAGGATTGTATGTATTTTTGTGTGTTGCATCATAAAAAAATAGAAATTAAAATTTTTGTCTAAAAAATAAAATTAAAAATTTTGGGGTGGACTACCCCTAACATTTAGGGGGTTGAAAAATAGATGTTGGCCGATTCTCATATATACCGGATAAGCACAAAAAATTTCATCAAAATCGGTCAAGCCGTTTCGGAGGAGTATGGCAACGAAAACTGTGACACGAGAATTTTATATATTAGAAGATTGATTTAATTTTCGACACACAGATTTCTAGCTTTGAAAATCACTCAATCAATTAAAAAAATCGCGTAAAATCGAAAATTTGGCAAAATGGCGGGGCATTGCTAATATCAAATAATAGGAAATATGGTATCTGAGTGGGTTTTCCCCGATGGTTATAATCTTGGTGTATTCAAATCGAGAGTGAATCGGTTTCTTCTAGGTAAGCACGCTCCATCGTAAATCGCATCATCACTTAACATCAGGCGAGATGGGGGTCAAGTGCGAATCTATTATAGTTAAAAAAATAATAACACACATACCATTGTTGCTTCTCTGAGACGCAAGATGCCAATGAGGATAATATTATAACACTGATAATCTAAACCAGTTTAAAACGAGTTGTGGTTTTATATCTCTATTTTCCTCATTGACAGAGGGCAAGGTACTTACGTACAGCAACAGGCTGCCCTGGTGGCTTAGTTGGTAGTAAGTCTGCCTGCGACGCCGTGGGTCGTGGGTTCGATCCCCACCCAGTGCAAATATTTGTGTGATAAATACAAATATTTGTGTGATGAATACAAAATATTTGTGCTGTGCCTGGGTGTTTTTTACGTATATTTAGTATGTATTTAACCATAATTTATTAGTACCATCTGATCCTGCGCGTTTGCTACGCCTGCTACGAAATCCTGAGATACGGCTGGTCTAGTCGGGGCGACTGCCGATCCGGAGCCCCCGGGTTCGAATCCCACCACGCGCACCACTGTCTTTTCGAAGTCATGTGCGTAATGCCGCTAACTTAAAAACGGTGAAGGAAAACATCGTGAGGAAACCGACATGTACCTAGAATCTTTCGAGGTCATGTGTCATCCACCAACCCGCACTTGGCCAGCGTGGTGGATTATGGCCTTAACTCTCTCCCTGCGAGAGAAGGCCCCGAGTCCCAGCAGTGGGAACATTTAGTGGGCTGCTTATGCTTATGCTGCTACGAAATGGTCTCGTACCATCCACTCTTGGCCCTCGAAGACGAAGAAAAGTCAGTTACAGGGATTATTATTATAGCAAAGACGATGAAATTTGATCCGTACCACTTCATTATTACAGACCCTTATTATGGTTCAGGTACCTTGAATACGCTACACAAAGCGCAGTATCTGCTGCTCATCGGAGTCAACGCTCGTTCTCCAACACCGGAACTGCATCTTGGCATGCTGGCCAATCGGAAGACAGATTCTAGAGACATTATGAACGCTATCGAAATAGTTGAAAAGTTTAAAAATAGAGTTAATAACTTCATGATAGGAGGGGTGAGCTACATGCCACCCATAAAAATAAGGTGTGCCACAGATTATAAACCACCTTCCGGATAATTCGTTTTTTTTGTGTTATATGTAATATTATCGTTAGAATTACGACATATTATATCGGCGATGAAACCAATCTCGCCTACATTCACAGCTCACCAGCGGGGGCGCAGGACGAGGTAAAAAGCCGCGCTGTGATTAGCCGAATATCCGGGTGACGTGCACTACCTACTTTCCAATAATGGCCGGACAAAACGAGATAGAGTTTTGCAAACTTCAAAGGACAGAGCAGGATGCAAAGAAAGACATCAACCATTAACTTTAATGGTGTGCATAATAAAGCATGCGCGGTCCGAAGGGGGGGGGTCACAGGGGACATGACCCCCCCCAAAATCGGATACTTTTAATTAAAAATCTAAAAAAAACAAATTTTTTATAGTACATAGACTATTTTTTAACCCGGGAAAACAACTGTAACAGGAACTACGCGGTTAAAATCTTGAGGCGCAACTAGTAAAGTAGTTTTTAATTAATTTATTGTATTTCTACTGGTGACCCCCCCCCCCAAAATCTGAGACTGGATACTGATGACCCCCTCCAAAATTCGAGGCTAGGACCGCGCCTGTAATAAAGTGTATCTGAGTGTAATGTCTATCTACCTACTGGTATTTTTTTGTATCCACAGGACACCTAGATGGAAAGCTATGACTTGTATACCAGCTTCCGTGGGTCAAAGTAAAAATTAAAAATCATAAAATATGTAGTGGTAGGACTCTTGGCAGATTCCGCCTGGGGAAGTACCACACCTTTGCCAGTTATTCTACCGCCAAACAGTAATGTGCAAACATTACCTACTGTGTTCCGGTTTGATGGGCAATGTTTCCAGAGAAATTACAGTTCTTAGAGATATAACATCTTAGATCTCTAGGTGACGAGCGCAGTGCAGTGCTAGGTAATGATTTGGACTCTTCATGTTCCAATAGCTGCGTGTCACTGTGCTGTTATGTGGCAGGCATGTTGGCACATGATGAAAAAAAATTAGGTAAGTATATAAACTACACACAAAATATATGTATGTATATTTTTTGTATATGTTTGAAGTACAGTACATTTTGTGCAAGATTTAAAGGTCTGGCCACACGATGCTCTCAATCCAGGGCACGTAAGGCCGCACTCGAGTGTACATGCCGGCTTGCCCCGGAAACCCGCACGCACGGCCGTATGACGTCACTCCTGTGATGTCAACCATGCATCCGCTGTCTGTCACTAAGGGGCCTCCGCTGTCACCCTGAAAACGACAATAATGATATAATGAAAAGGCGTTTTCGACGGTAAGACGATAACGATAACTGCACGATATCGTCGGAGATTTCGGGTGACGACACAGTGCGGGGTGAAGCAGGACCGCGGGGGGAGTGGCACGGGCAGGCGCCGCTAGAGAGAAAGATAAATACTATGGATAAGGAGCCCACTAAATGTTCCCACTGCTGGTACTCAGAGCTTTCTCTCACAAGGAGTGAGTCAAGGCCATAATCCATCACGCTGGCTCAGTGCAGGTTAGTAGATGACATATTATGACCTCGAACATTTTTAGATACATGTATGTTTCCTCACCATGTTTTCCTTCGCCGTTTTAAGTTAGCGGCACTACGCACAAGACTTCGCAAAGACAGTGGTGCGCGTGGGATTTGAACCTGGGATCTCTGGATCGGCAGTCGCCGTTCTCCCGACTAGACCAGCCGTTACTTTTTATACAGGGTATGGCGTAATGAATGGATAATCCTTTACCTACGGCTGGGGGACATCACGACTACATATAAATATAATACTACCTCAAATATTCTACTACACTTTTGAAATCACGCAGTTACTTTTGCTGGTGTAACGTGATTAACTGTTGGTTGTATCGTGTCACATATCGATATCGTTGTCGTCCGAACTGACGATTATCGGTGTCGTTACCGTCGCAGTGTGAAAACGCACGATAACGAGCCAAATTTAAAATAATGCGCAAAATGGCAAACTGCTTGGAGCTTGTGATACTGACAAAGACAAAAAAGAAAAAAATATATGCTTAAGACCGCACAGTGGAAGTGAAAACTTAATTATCTGATTTTTTTTATTATTATAGATCGTATTTTTATATTCATTGAGAAACAAGTCTGAAATAAATTAATACGTCATGTTATATATATTTGTTTAATTATATATAACTATACTTATATATAACTAGCACTGAAGAGCAGCTGAGTGTAGGTACCTAAGTATTTTTCTCGTTCGGGCACATTCGGTGATCTCGAGTTCACCCGACTAACTCTTTGACCTCAGAGCGTGACGGATTAATTTTACTTAGAGCCTACAGAAAAATCTGAGTGCGCTGCGCCAAAAAATACTAAGTACAAAAATAATAAACTACATAAGGATTTTTCCACGATTAAAACTTATTTTTAAGCGCCATAATAAAATTATAAGACATCATTTTTTATGCTGACAGCTAAAGTGACAGCTGTCACCGAACGTTGATCTGTCTAACCTGACACGTATCCTTCACTTCTCGCCGATCCCCGTAGCACATCTGCGTGGTGTGATCATACCCGTTTACAAGATGGCGATGTGGCTGGTACATTTGTGAGCATTCCTCTTCCGTAAATTGATGTACCACCACCTGCAATACATAAAATATACAATAGGTAGGTATTAATTGTTTCGTTTGTCTTAGTTTTTTCGTAGATTAAATGAATAAAATAAAAATTGGTGAACATTTCACCCGCGACACCATCTAACCTCAAACTAAGCATAGCTTTTGAACTATGCTAGATAGCCGATATAATGCTTATAATAATATAATATTTTATTATAATATTACAATAACGAATTTTCATTCATCCATTTCAAATAATCTTAACACTTCCGTTCCATTATGTTTTTAAGGTTCACTCTGATGATTGTTTGCTTGGCTAAATTTAGTCGACTGAATTTAGAAGCATATTTAGAAGCAAGGTTGGCAAATAATTCTTGCTTCTGGTTTAAGAACACAATTTGCTAGCTCACTGAATGCAGGAAGCTAGTATATTGTACCATGCGCGCGAGTCCGAGGGGGGGGTCACAAGGGACATGACCCCCCCCCAAAATCGTATACGTTGTACAAAAAATCTAAGAAAATTAAAAACATCTAATAGTACATAGACTATTTACTAACGCGGGAAAACAACTAGAACGGGAACTACGCGGGTAAAATCTTGGGGGACTACTAGTAAAGTATTTTTTGCTCGATTTATTGTATTTCTACTTGTGACCCCCCTCCAAAAACCTGAGGCTGCGTACTGGTGACCCCCTCCAAAATTCTAAGCTGGGACCGCGCCTGTATTGTACATATTATTATTAGCTAGTATCTACATAGTAGGGCTGGTGCAGCGGCTAATTCAGCTGAGCGTCTCAAACGGCGGAAATATGCAACTTTCGGAAATGGTTACATATTTGACCCCTTTGGGTGTGAGACATTGGGCCCGTGGGGGCCGGGAGCTCATCTCATCTTGAAAAGCTTTTCCGAGCGCTTGGTGGACGCGACGGGTGACCGAAATGCTGGCGTTTATTTGGCCCAACGCATAAGCATTGCCATACAGCGTGGTAATACCGCCAGCATGCTGGGTACACTTCCGACTGGTAAGACCTTCAGTGGTAAATGGGTGATTCAGATGTGATTAGTGTAGGTCAGATGTGCTTATTGTAGGTAAGTAGTTAGGTATGTAGCGTAATGTAGTTCTCATTGTATTTTAGTTTTGTTAATAAAAGCTCTGCCCGATTAAAATACTGACTACTATTAGGTACACTTCACTGCATTCAGTAGCGACAAGCAGACTACTATAGGTGTAGTACCTATATCATGACAAATACAAGATGGCCGCTATAACAAAATATCGAGTTTTTTTAAATCTCAATTTAATGCTTGTTTACCTTCCAGAGTCTTTTACTTGGAGTCAAGAGAAAAAAATGTTATGTACAAATATTGTTTATAAATATTATATTCCATACATAACAAGAACAAAATTAAAAATTTTGATTAACCCCGACTACCTCAGATTTGTTATCTGTACAACATTCTACTAGTCGAGCCCTTTCGTTTGATACCCATATTGAGGTATTAGTATTAAAATAATATAATTCGCCATTTTGTGGTGGCGGCCATCTTGGATTTGAAATTTGTTATAGTGTATAGTATTCTACTAATCAAGTCCTTTCATTTGATACCCATATTGAGGTAGGTTGTGAAGAAATATTTTGTCCGTCATTTTGTGGAGGCGGCCATCTTGAATCAATATTAACTAAACATAGCTAAGAACACCCGCACGGATATTAACCTTCAAATAAAAAAAAACGCATTGAAATCGGCCCATCCGTTTGAGCTCTACGGTGTCACAGACAGACACACACACAGACAGACAGACATATAGACAGACAGACAGACAGACATATAGACAGACAGACAGACAGACAGACATAGACGTCAAACTTATAACACCCCTTTTTTTGGTCGGGGGTTAAAAATATTGATCATACATATAGAATGCAAAAATAGAAATGACCAGGGCACATGTTAAGAGAATGACAAGAGAAATGGATCAGAATTATACCTGAATAGTATCCAAGGGACGATATAAAGGTTGAAAAGACGATTTCAAAAAATTGGTTGATTCAGAGTGGATTAGCAAGGCAAAAGATAGACGGATATAGAAATCTTTAGAGGAGGCCTTTGTCAAAACACAAACTGTTTTAGGCACAAATACACCAAACGCCGATAGTTATAAAAACAAGTAACAGGTAATTAAGTTAAGATATATTAATAATAATGACGGCTTATTTTATTTACCTTCTGTAGTGTGTCAGCTAATGCTTGTTTGTGTCCGAGCGCGCCCCACCCCATGACTTGTGCCCAGGTCTGCCGACTGCCCACAGTGTCTCTGGAGTTCAGGCAGGCAGGGAGCACTGCTGAAGAGAACCTCACTCTGAAAGCAAGGTGAGGTATATCACTACACAGTATAAACAAAGTCACTTTCCGCTGTTTCTATATCTATGTACATGCATCGCACGGCAGAAGTTTGACTGGCCTCGTGGCTTAGTGGGTAGTAACTCTGCCTGCGAAGCCGAGGGTCGTGGGTTCGATTCCCATCCAGTGCAAATATTTGTGTGATGAATTCAAATGTTTGCACTGTGTCTGGGTGTTTCTATTTATAATAAGTATGTATTTAAAACTATATATGTATTATATCAGCTATCTGTCCGCCATAGTACAAGCTTTGCTTAGTTTGGGGTCAGATGGTGTTGTGTGTGAATTGTCCACCAATATTTATTATTATTATAATTAAGAAAACTGAAAAAAGAAATAACTATTCAAAACTTCTTGCCATCTAGAAATACTGACGCATGTATCACGCATTTCTAGATGTCCAAAGGCCATGGTTCGGGACCATCGCCTTTGGCCATCTATCACCCGAAGATCGCCCGAAGATTTCCTATCATTCTCGAGTTTTACGTGGAGTTGCAAGTGGCGAGCTAAAAAAGTTATCACGTTAAATATATTTTCCAAGGCCCTCTGAAGACAAAAATCTATTCATATATTACTACATTTAAAGTTAGTCATTTATGTAAATTATGCTATGATTCTGAGGGAATCCTAATGTGGCTAGGATTACAATTTGATACTATTAATAATATGCATGTTAGTTTATTTAAATTAATAAGTTATCATATAAGGCCACAATGTTAGAACGAAAATAAATTTATTTATTATTATTATTTATATTTATTTTGTCTCAATTACATATGTTAAAGTATGAAAGTCTGCCATGGTTCTTTAACATCGTAAAGACAGCGACGCAACAGTGACAGATGCGGCTGATGAACTCGTATCATTGGCCAAGATTAAAAAAAAGACAGTGACAGCATCCAGACAGCAGCAGCTGACTTCTCACTGTCACTTTCTCGCTCTAGCAGGCTCGGTGGTCCCGAGTTCCAGTAAAACTATAAGAAGCCAACCGACCAACGGCCCATGCCAACCCAACGCTGTGCCTTCACCGATCAAACTGGAAGACTTAGTAGTGGTAGGACTCTTGGCAGAGTCCGCCTGGGGAAGTACCACACCTTTGCCAGTTATTCTACAGTAGTGGTAGGACTCTTGGCAGAGTCCGCCTGGGAAGCACCCACCTTTGCCAGTTATTCTACAGTAGTGGTAGGACTCTTGGCAGAGTCCGCCTGGGGAAGTACCACACCTTTGCCAGTTATTCTACAGTAGTGGTAGGACTCTTGGCAGAGTCCGCCTGGGGAAGTACCACACCTTTGCCAGTTATTCTACAGTAGTGGTAGGACTCTTGGCAGAGTCCGCCTGGGGAAGTACCACACCTTTGCCAGTTATTCTACAGTAGTGGTAGGACTCTTGGCAGAGTCCGCCTGGGGAAGTACCACACCTTTGCCAGTTATTCTACCGCCAAGCAGTAATGTGCAAACATTACTGTGTTCCGGTTTGAAGGGCAATGTTTCCAGAAAAATTACAGAGCTTAGAGATATAAGATCTTAGATCTCTGGGTGACGAGCGCAGTGCAGTGCTAGGTAATGATTTGGACTCTTCATGTTCCAATAGCTGTGTGTCACTGTGCTGTTATGTGTCAGGCATGTTGCTTACCATCAGGCACATGTCCTGAACGTCTCGTCATTCTTTATTTAAAAAAAAAAAAAAAAAAGATTAAATCAGCAATCACCTACAAGACACTGGCGAGCGGTCACGCCGCATACAGAAGCCAAAGATAAAAATTTGTATTAGGTCCCGAGTTCGCCCAAACATTTCTTTAATTTACGAACGTAAAGATTAGCTTCATTCACAGCCCACGAAAATGTAGTGCGCCAAAACAAGTTTTTTCTTCAATAGATCCTGCACTCACTTTGTAGCCGTCTTGAGTAGCGCGATGTCGTTGTACTTCCCGGGTGATCGGAACAGCGGGTGGGGTATTATCTCCTCGATCTGGTACTTCTGCCACAGCTCCGGGGGGTCTGATCGCCTCAAGATCCCCAGCGCGGCTTGCGTCACCGGACCCCTGGGAATCAGAAGATAATACAAGAGATACAAAATGTATGATAGGTATTTGTTGCCTCTTGCTGTACATTTTTGAGATTTGTTGACATTCCTCTGAATTTATGACGTCAGTTGACTCTTAACTCTGAATTTATGAGATGAGTTGACTCTTACTGCTAATTTATGTGATTAGACAACAAACAGAACAGCATTAGAAAGAGAGCATCTGGTGTTAGTCGTTGTGGAAATTTCTGTATGAGGTAATAATACCACTTTGGTTAACATTAATGAAAAAAGCTGTGTCTGTTCACAAAAAGTAAATAAATTAAAAAAAGTTGCTACTTTTTTTACACATAAAGTAAATAATTTTGACTGATTCCGGCTTTGAGGCGCATGTGTTCCAGTTATTTATAAATGATAAATATATAACCGGAACAGATGCGCCTCAAAGCCGGAATCAGTCAAAATTATTTACTTTTTGTGTAAAAAAAAGTAGCAACTTTTTTAATAATGAAAGAATAAATACTTGAAATTGTACTAGTAATCAGATTTTTGAAATCCAAAAACAATTTACCCTAACGTAACGGAACAATGAGCGTTACGGGACAATGAGTCAGGTTTTTTCGTGCATGCAGCCAGCGTTCATCGATTTAATAAACGTGTCTAATTTACTTACACAGTAAACAGAGTAACGATTAGAAACTGCCTTTAGACCGCAACCTTCTTATATGTTACCACAACCCCTTGCGGTTTTCAAATCAGTTGTTTTACAATATCTTTAAGGTAAAATTCATGGGCAGATGAGTCGTATTTTGAGTGATGCTCTGAGGTTAGAAAGATTTTTCCATGATTCTGTGTACGTTAGACATTTTAATTGTGATACTCAGGTAGGGATAGGTAAGGTTGCCATTCGTCCGGATTTCCTCAGATTTGTCCTAGTTTGGACGGCGCCGGCGTCCGGGCAGCGTCCGGGCCGGATTTCATCTTCATCTCAATGTTAGAAGAGATAACAACGTTTTGTTTACACATAACAGTAACTGCGTGTAAAAAAATGTTGACATGTCCGGGTTTTGGGCTCTATAATCTGGAAAATCCGGGGTTTTCACGAATCTTGTCTTGGGTCCCAAACTTTACAGATGGCAATCCTACTCACAGGGTATTGCTGGAAATGCAGTGCGCTGCCGTCAGGATGTATCGCTCGCTGATGAGGGAGCCTCCGCACAGCCACTGCATACCACTCTCCTCGGCACCGTACCCGAGCAAGGCCTGGAACGAAACGCTAGCTTATCATCATCATCATCAGGCTATCTTAATCCACTGCTGAACATAGGCCTCTCCCATGGCTTGCCACTCAGTCTTATCCTCAGCTATACGTCTCCATCCACTGCCTGAAGCCTTCCGTATATCGTCACTTTATCTAGTATCAGGGTGTCCTATAATACGTTAGCCGAATGGCGGTCTCCACTCAAAATCAAACTAATCGACTAACTTAAACTTAGCAATTACGTAACTTTTTACATTGTAAATAGATAGTAAAAACGACGTGGTATTATAAGGTTGACGTGCCTGTATGTGTATGTCTGTGGCATTGCATCTCTCTAACACATAAACTTATTTTGATTCTGTTTTTTGCTTGAAAAGTAAATTAGTCAAGAGTGTTCTTAGCTAAGTATGATGGCAATCGATCTAAGATGGCCACCATTACAAGATGGCGTATCACCTACTTATTTTATGACAACCCCCTCAGATATGTCTCTCAAATAAAAACTAAATAAAAATGATTATTCTAGTGTGATGCACATATACCATCGTGGATTTAACTGTAGTCCTTTTTAGGGGTACAATACTGTAGTAGTGTAGTACTTTATTTTGATCTATCCCATAGTGTTCAGGATTAGGTTTATGCACGTACCTAATATACATACAATATACATTTTCGTCGTGAATCACTCTATCCATTAAAAAACTCACCTAAATCTGGTTGATTTAAAGGTTAAGCATACAGGAACAGATAGACAGCAGGAAGTGACTTTGTTTTATACTATGTGGTTGTTGTTTCTATGATATTTAATGTTCATTCTAAGAAGGTTGTTGAAGGTTGTGGCTCCATTTATGTATAAATAACTTTGACTACATCAGCCGTAGCTTACTAGATTAGCCGTAGTTTAGTGGCTTAAAGAAGCTGCCTCACCATGTGTGGGAACTCTTCTCTCTTCGCGTCTACTCCCCCGGCGGCGCCCACGGCCGTGTATCGGATGTTATGGCAGAGCCGCGTCTCGTTCCAATCCCGGACGAGTTCGAACGAGAAGTGATTCTTACAATCATACGGCTGAGTTTGGAAGCTGGTCAGGCAATCTGGGAACAGTTTTTGAAAATAAAACTTTGACTCTCTTTGGCAGTGTTCATTCTTGATAGCGGAAAATCTTGTGGGTATGTTTGGTTTCATAGTAAAGAGTGACGGGACTAGAAGAAGAAGAGCCTGATAGTAAGCAGAAGGGCAATGTTTCCAGAGAAATTACAGGGCATGGAGCAAGGTTGGATCCATCTTTGGGTCCAGGGGGGGTCACAAGGCTCCAGAGGGGTCACAGTCTAAAACTGTATGATAAGAACATGCATTTAATTAGTGGTCCACCAATGTACTGGATCCAGCCCGGGCGTAGGCGGGGGTGGTCGTGACCCACATTACCTCCGCTGGATCCGCACTTGGCACAGAGACACATCATCTTATATCTCTGGGTGATGAGCGAAACGCAGTGCTAAGTAATGATTTGGACTCTTCATGCCCCCCTAGCTGGGTAGCGCTGGCTTGTTTTGGGGATATTTTTAGCATCGGGTTGGGTTTTAACTTTATTTTTAGTCAACATTACACAGAAAACACCAACATCAACAGCCCACTAAATGTTCCCACTGTTGGGACTCGAGGCCTCTTCTCGCAATGAGAGAGTTAAGGCCATAAATACCACGCTGGCCCAGTGCGGGTTGGTCGATGACACATAACTTCGAAAGATTCTAGGTACATGTCGGTTTCCTCACGATGTTTTCCTTCACCGTTTTAAGTTAGCGGCATTACGCACATAACTTCGAAAAGACAGTGGTGCGTGTGAGGTTTGATCCCGGGGCCTCCGGATCGGCAGGCGCCGTTGTCCCGACTAGACCAGCCGTAACTTACACACACAGAAAATACTATCATTTTTTTATTATTTTATATTGAGCTACTCCACAGATTTCGGGGTCCTTTATTTTTGTCATTTGAGTATTTTTTCTTATAGCGCAAGCTTCGTTTAGTTTGGGGTCAAACGGTGTTGTGTGTGAATGGTCTACCAAATATATCATGGATTAGGAGAGGAAAAACAAAACATGAGAGAGTAGGAAACATTTTAAATCTTTTTAATTCTAGTACTCGTTGGTCCGATTTCGTCTGTTGAGCCGATCACTATTGGTTGGGTCTCCGCTAGTGATCGACTCGACACCGACTCGTTATTGTCCAAGTAATCTCCCGGCTCAGAGCCTCCACCACGGCTGCGTTTCACTCATACTTACAGTTCCATGACTTGGATCCGTTTTTGTAGCGAAATCCAACTGTAGGGTCAATGACGATTTCACTGCAAATAGAAGAAATACAACTATCAAACGCATTTTCCTTTATAAAGATACTGCAGCGCTAAATAACTGAAAAAAAAAATGTGAGACTGAAACCGTAAAAATAATAATAACGGAAGTGACGCGAAAAAACTGGCCGTGGCTAGTGTTGCCAACTTTATTTTTCAGATGGTACATTTGGTACCATCCTGCTAATATTATAAATGTCAATGAATTGATGTTTGGATGTTTGATCACGTAGTAACTTATGCACGGATCTGGCTGTAATTTGGAACGCAGTTAGAAAATAGTGTACAAAATCACATGGTACAATATCCCGGCCCTACGCTCAGAAATATTTTATCCTAGCTATCTATGTTAGCTACCACAATCAAGAGTTTCTTTCAGGAAATTGTTGGGCGTCTCATCAAAATTAAGCTACTCACGCAAAATTTGCTTGATAATAATCAATTGCAAAAATGTTAACAGGGATCCTCGGCTAGTGGGAAATAGTTGAAAAATATTTGATAGTTCAAACGTATTACTTAAAAACAAGTGAGCACCCATTTAATTCACATTATACTCAAACGTATCGAAACGTGTGCACACTGGTACCCACATTAGCGCAACCTGTGTCGTGGGTACCAGGCATCAGGGATATCCTTTACACAAAACAAAATTTGATAAAACTTACGAAACATTAAAGAGAAATAGAGGTGTTTATAATACAGATCACTCAATTAGAATTAAGCTATAATTATAGAGTATTAAATAGGGGTGGCTTAGTAATAAATATGGAAATTTACTCTACGTCTTTGACCAGATCGCAGTCCGTGCAGCAAATAACTGGCAACCGTTGTTTATAGGAGCACACCTGAAAGTAACGGAAATTAATTTAAAATATAACGAAGAAAAAACGGTATTTAGAGATATTATTAAAGGATTTTTGAGACGATCTGATGAGCCAACCCTAAGATTAAATAAATAATTTTCACCAAAAAAAAAACGTAAACGTTTTCAATTTAAATTCAATTCAGACACTCCATGAAATTTCATAAGAATCTATCACTACGTCGTTTTAATACATGAAAGCATATCCAAGAGTACTACCACTACTGTAGAATAACTGACAAAGGTGTGGTACTTCCCCAGGCGGACTCTGCCAAGAGTCCTACCACTACTGTAGAATAACTGGCAAAGGTGTGGTACTTCCCCAGGCGGGCTCTGCCAAGAGTCCTACCACTACTGTAGAATAACTGGCAAAGGTGTGGTACTTCCCCAGGCGGGCTCTGCCAAGAGTCCTACCACTACTGTAGAATAACTGACAAAGGTGTGGTACTTCCCCAGGCGGACTCTGCCAAGAGTCCTACCACTACTGTAGAATAACTGACAAAGGTGTGGTACTTCCCAGGCGGACTCTGCCAAGAGTCCTACCACTACTGTAGAATAACTGACAAAGGTGTGGTACATCCCCCGGCGGACTTTGCCAAGAGTCCTACCACTACTGTAGAATAACTGGCGAAGGCGTAGTACTTCCCCAGGCGGACTCTGTCAAGAGTCCTACCACTACTGTAGAATAACTGACAAAGGTGTGGTACTTCCCCAGGCGGGCTCTGCCAAGAGTCCTACCACTACTGTAGAATAACTGGCAAAGGTGTGGTACTTCCCCAGGCGGACTCTGCCAAGAGTCCTACCACTACTGTAGAATAACTGACAAAGGTGTGGTACATCCCCCGGCGGACTCTGCCAAGAGCCCTACCACTACTGTAGAATAACTGACAAAGGTGTGGTACCTCCCCCGGCGGGCTCTGCATGGCGTATCACCAGTACCTACTGATGTTAGGACAGTTAGTTACCTCTGGTCGTTTTCCATCCAACGCATCCTGGATGATAGACAGACATCTCTTGTACACGACACACCTGCCCTGCACCCCGTTTGCGGTACACTTGCTGCCTGAAATAAAAACCTCTTAATATATCATTTATTTAAAAAAAAACGACTTCAATTCCAAATTAAATTCCATCAAATTCAATAGAGAGCAATCACTAAGTTATCGAGGTAACGACAGTAAATTTGCGTTGTTTTTTTGTTCATATTTAAAAAACCACTAAACCGATTTCGATAAAATTTATATGTGACTAAAACTCTAAACCATGATCCACCAAACAAAAAAGAGCATCAAAATTAATTAATCATAGTCAGAGAATATAGTACTATAATATAATAATACCGACATAGCTTAACGTAGGTGTGGCAATGGGCCGCTCAGATCTGCCGGAGAGCTGATAACAGTTGGAGTAAATGTCTTCTTTAGTGGAGATCGCGAATCGGAAAACTTAGTGTAGGATATCATTTTAAAAAACCAAGCAAAGCTCGGTCAACCAGGTCCTACTTATTAATAAACAATTCTTACAGAAAAATAAGCGTAATACTTCAGACAACAGACATGTCAGAATAATAGCACTGAAGTATTATTAAGCTATTTATCTATCTATCAGCGTCAACGTATGTTGTATGTCATGTAACCCACATGTGGACTAAGATAAATTGATGATGTTGATAAGTGATATTTAGGGAGCAACTACAATTATTTCTCACCTTCAGGTAGGTCTAAATCACAGAACACAAAACAAAGAAGCAAATAAAACACAGACACGCTAATCGCGCGAGACATGACGAACCTTCACCTCGCGTTGATACACTGGCCGACACGTCGCAATAATCTGTAGCTCTATAATTATAAACACTCTACAGAGTGATTCCTTTAAGTTGAATTAATTATTTCCTTGAATATTTTATTCAACGTAAATTAATTGTATTGATTAAGAGCAGTGCCTCGTGGTTTCATCAACGTAGTATTATTGCCTTATAGACTGCAGGCCCGTGCACAGAATTTATGGGTCAAATGAACCACCAAGAGACTTACGTAAGTTGATAGAAGGGTATAAAATAAAAATAAACAGCACTATGCCGTCACTTGAAAGCAATCCAACTTGAGTGCAGGTGAAGATAGGGGTTGCAATTCTCGATCATTTACCCTTGTTGCATGATTTTTGGGCGGGCGGCGTTGCGGAATAATGGATTAGAAGAGGTATTGAAACTATAAAAATTATAGTTTTATTTTTTAATTATTAGTTTGTCGGAAAAATACATGGCTTTCCGACGATTTACAGAATAAATTTGGTCATTTGATTATGGACGGCATTGGTTTCATACAGTTTCAATACCTCTTCTAATCCATTATTACGCAACGCCGTACAAAAATTATGCGACAAGGAGAAATCATCGAGGGTTAGAACCCCCTTCAATGGCACTCAGTTGAACAGCTTACAAGTGACGGCATAGTGCTGAATCTTATTACCGTATACCCTTCTATCATCCTACATAGGTCTCCTGGTGGTTCATTTGACCCATACATTTTGCTCACGGACCTGAGGTCTACATCAGGCACAGGTCTCGTCTCGTTACTCCGTACTACTTACTACAAAAACAAAGTTCCCGTTCATCTTATCTTATACCTTTAAACGAACAATTCTTGTACCTATAGGTATATATAATCTGATTATAGGGGGTTTCGGGGACGAGAAATCGATCTAGCTAGGTCTTATTTGTTAAATACGTAAATTAATGCGCGTTTTTATACAATGAAAAACTGTTACATTAACATTACAATGAGACGGTCAATTTCATATGATAATAGCTCAGGCGGGAAGTTGGCCGATTACGAAATAGTAGATCCGGTTTTTTTTTAACTAGTATAGGTTCGCACTTGACCACCATCTCGCCTGATGTTAAGCGATGATGCGATCTACGATAGAGCGTGCTTACCTAGAAGAAACCGATTCACTCTCGATTTGAAGACACCAAGATTGTAACCATCGGGGAAAACCCACTCAGGCAACGCATTCCACAACCTAGACGTTCTTATCATAATCATCCGGTTTCAAATCCAGAAGGCTTCTTTTTTATCAAGTTCCTTCTTGTTTTGGAAAATCGATTATTGGGAGCCCTTTCTCTGTATGTAGGTATTTAAGTATACTCAGAGTTTAAACCGAGCAAAGCTCGGTCGCCCAGGTACTGTTATTATTCTAAAGCACTGAAAAGTAGCCTATGTGTTTTCCAGACTATAATCGTATAATCAGACTATAATCGTATAATCAGACTATAATCGCATAATCAGACTATAATCGTATAATCAGACTATAATCGTCAGACTATAATCGTATAATCAGACTATAATCGTATAATCAGACTATAATCGTATAATCAGACTATAATCGTATAATCAGACTATAATCGCATAATCAGACTATAATCAGACTCAGACTATAATCGTATAATCAGACTATAATCGTATAATCAGACTATAATCGTATAATCAGACTATAATCGTATAATCAGACTATAATCGTATAATCAGACTATAATCGTATAATCAGACTATAATCGTATAATCAGA
The DNA here is from genome assembly GCA_017562165.1 of Ectropis grisescens. NCBI lineage: Eukaryota > Metazoa > Arthropoda > Insecta > Lepidoptera > Geometridae > Ectropis > Ectropis grisescens. Next base: position 11,746,644 of record CM029790.1, read on the forward strand.
CTATAATCGTATAATCAGACTATAATCGTATAATCAGACTATAATCGTATAATCAGACTATAATCGTATAATCAGACTATAATCGTATAATCAGACTATAATCAGTATAATCAGACTATAATCGTATAATCAGACTATAATCAATAATCGACTATAATCAGACTATAATCGTATAATCAGACTATAATCGTATAATCAGACTATAATCGTATAATCAGACCATAATCGTAAATCATAATCAGACTATAATCGTATAATCAGACTATAATCGTATAATCAGACTATAATCGTATAATCAGACTATAATCGCATAATCAGAATAATCATAATCAGACTATAATCGTATAATCAGACTATAATCGCATAATCAGACTATAATCGTATAATCAGACTATAATCGCATAATCAGACTATAATCGTATAATCAGACTATAATCGTATAATCAGACTATAATCGCATAATCAGACTATAATCGCATAATCAGACTATAATCGCATAATCAGACTATAATCGTATAATCAGACTATAATCGTATAATCAGACTATAATCGTATAATCAGACTATAATCTTTGGTGAATAAGTTAACGCGTTCGGGTGTTCCGACTTTATTGAGCATCACACATCCAAACATCACAAACTCTCTTATTATTATATGTTTATAATACTAGTGGCATACGTAACTGTTGGCGGAGTGCTGTTGGAGTTGATGGATCGATACAAAGAGTTTACATATACCACGTATAGAGTTAGATTTTCCGCACGGTTCCTTTGTGTCAATCGTAAGCAAATGACGTGCATACTTTCTATTGCAACAGAGTGATGAGCCGCGACAAAAGTACGACACTTCCACAAGAGCGACAAGGAAAGAAAGATGCTACCCGTGCGTTCGGTGTAAAGCGTTTGTGCCAACCTTTTACGTAGTTAATGTAAACTCTTTGGATCGATACTTCTACCCACAGACTAAGTAGAGAGATACTCTCCTCTACCTAAGGCAATGTCTATCTTTCAATCCGGACCACACCCAAACCCTATACTTACTTAGTCTGTGCCCAGACCTTAGCAAAAGACAGATTTCGTGCCGCGTTCGACTAGGTTAGGCTGCTTTCGGGAAGCTCGATGACATGTTCTGAGATCGAAAAATGTCGCAATCCCTGAAGACTAAGTTATTTATACTCATACTCATTTATTACATACAATCCGTACATGTCAGTAAATTAATAGTAATTGTATATAAAATATACTAATTGAAATTCTCATTACACACTCAACAATCAAAATTAAAAAATTACAAAATGTTAAACTTAAAAATTCAAATTCCACACTTAATATTAAATTAATTATTACAAAATGTCAATCATCAGATCCGATTATTAAAGTATTAAATAGCTAAGTGCTATCATATAATTTCTTTAAGCGTCATGAACTCGTTCTCAATGTCATAAAAAGCTTGTTTGACAAGCCAGCGTTTCAGTCTTGTTTTAAAAATTATAGAATTAGGTGCCTCAGTGACGTCAACGGGCAGTCGGTTGTACACCATCGTTCCCATGACATGAGTCAACTCCACGGACTTCCCAAGCGATCGCGGAACGCATTTTAACCTGCGTTTGTAGCGAGTGGGTCGCTGCCGTGCCCTGTGGAGGGTTTCCCCCACTTTTTCATAAGACTCGAGGTTCGAATACATATAGAGAGCTACTTGCATTATTACGATAGACGGCAGAGTAAGGACCCCGAGCGATATAAAGTATGGTCTGGCCGATCGATCTTCCGGTATGCGTGCTATAGCGCGGATGGCTCTTTTTTGGCATACAAATGCGCGTCTCCACTCCGCCCCCCTGCCCCACAGCTCCGCACCGTACTGAAGCACCGCGTGCACTGATGCGAAATAGCAGGCACGGACCGCTTCCGTCGGCAAGAACCTGGCCAGGCGGCGCAGAGCGAAGCACGCGCCGCTTGGATTTCCACACACCTGATCTAAATGTGCCTCCCACGTAAGACCGCTGTCGAGCTCAAATCCGAGAAAAGTGGTTTTATCCACCTGCTGTATCCTCTCGTTGTTAGCGTACGCAGCGAGGTGCGGGCGCCGACGTCCCGACAGATCAAATCGCATGTAGTGGGTTTTGGTGGAGTTCAGCACCAAGCCGTTATTCCCGAACCACTGGTAGAACTGCGCCGCGACAGTATTCAATTTCTTCCCCAGCTCCTCACCAGACCGAGCCGTCACCACAGCTGCAACGTCGTCTGCGTACATTAGTACCTCAGCGTCGGTAACGGCTGCGGGCAAGTCGCTTAGCAGGAGTGAAAATTGGATGTTGGACACTGCCGAGCCTTGAGCCACTCCCACCGTGGTGGTTAGAGGGTTCGATCTCAGCTGTCCACCATCGCCGATTACGACCTGTGACCTATCATGGAGGAGATCGGCTAATAACGCAAGTGGTTTGCCTCGCACGCCATAATGGGCGAGCTTTAGGTTCAGTATTTCGTGGTCTGCGACATCAAACGCTTTGGAGAGGTCGCAGCACAGCACCGCTACCTGTAGCTTCCCCTCCCGCGCGCCCACCACGCGACGTACCACTTCCCTCGTCAGCGACGTGGTCGACCTCCCCTCTCGGACATCGCCTGGATTTCCGACAAGTGTGACATTAATCGGGCGCTCAACCCATTCTCTAGCACCTTTGCGATAGCTGGTATAATTGATACAGGCCGGGAGCTGTAAATATTTTGCCGTTTACCTTTACCCTTAAAATTGGCGTAATTTTACTAAGTTTCATAACTTTTGGATATGTTCCCTCTCGGAGGCACATGTTAAACAAATCGGCCAGCACCGGCGCGATGGATTCTGCCGTCATGTTTAAAAATTCCATCGACATTCCGTACGCATCCTTCGACGGTTTAGCCGGTATTCGTTTAGTTATAATGTTGTACACTTCGTCCGCTGTAAAGCTGCGTAGCCGCAGCGAGCGGTCGGCGCGCGCCGGCCGCGCGTGCGCAGCCCCCGCCAGTCGCGCGTCGGCGCGGCGGCTCCCGTGAACCGGGCGCACATCGCATTCACCAAGTCTGTTTTATTAGGAAACTGATTACCCGCCGAATCCCTGACGACGTCTGTGAAGTCCTGATTACACAGGTTTTGTTTACCTATTTGGTAATTTACTATTTTCCACATTGTTTTCGTCGGGTTTTTGCATTTCAATATTTTTCCCGAAAAATAGTTACATTTATTGATTTTTAACATATTATCGTACAAAGCATTTAGGTCATATGCGAAGCGTTAGAGTAATGTATCGTTATTAGGGCATTTTTCGCATAACTCAATTATGTCAAGTAATAAGAATCTCATAAACTGTATGTCGTTAGTCACCCAAGAGGATCGTCTATTTAAATGTTGTACGCGTTTTAATGGAAAACAGGCGTCCAGCTTATTAACAAAAATATTAATCACAGACTGCGTCAGGGAATCCACTGGTGCACCCCGTTCAAATAATTGGATCCAGTCTACGCTTCTAATAGCGCAAGAAAAGTTATAGCGGTTTATTTCGGAATAGTTTCTTCTAAAATTAGGTTTAAATTTAGGTCTAAAATTAATATTAACGGCGTTTACCTGTCGCATCTAAGGTTTGCAGATGATCTTGTGCTGTTTGCCGAAAACCTAGACAATCTCCAAATTATGATACAGCAACTTTCAGATGCTTCTTTGAGAGTAGGTCTTAAGATGAATATGGCTAAGACCAAAGTGTTGTCCAGCACCTCTGGATCCTCAAGCCCAATAATTATTGGGAGTGAGAGGCTAGAGACGGTTGACAGCTACGTGTATCTTGGCCATACTCACTCTTTTGGCATAGAGCATCAAAAAAAGGAGATTGCTAGGCGAATCCAGCTTGGATGGGCAGCTTTCAAAAAACTAGATGACATTCTTAAGTCACGCTCTATTCCACAATGTTTGAAAACTCGACTTTTTAACCAATGTGTTTTGCCCACTCTTACATACGGAGCTGAGAGATGGACGCTTACACAGGAGGCTATACACGACATCAGAGTAGCACAGAGAGCGATGGAAAGGTCTATGCTTGGCATCAAGCTCCAGGACCGTATCCGAAATACCGAGATCCGACGAAGAACGAACGTTAGGGACGTCGGAACTACGGTAATGCTGCTAAAGTGGAGCTGGGCTGGCCACGTTGCTAGACGCGGTGATAACAGGTGGAGTAGAGTAGTGACCGAGTGGTGGCCGAGGCAAGGTAAGCGGAGTGTAGGACGTCCAGCTGCAAGATGGGTCGACGATATCGTTTCTATCGGGGGTCGAACCTGGACTCGATTGGCACAGGACCGAGGAAGATGGCATGGGAAAAGAGAGGCCTATACCCAGCAGTGGGATAGAGAAGGCTGTGGATGATGATGATGATGAAAATTAGGTTTCGATTCTGTCGAATGCGATATAGTCCGTACCATCTCAAACCTGACAGCCAGATGATCGCTCAAGAGAGTGTTGACCGGCGTGACAGTCACCATATCCGAGGATAGATTACTAAATACATGGTCAATGCTCGTAGCGCTCTGCGGCGTCACTCGGGTTGGGAAGTCCACGAAGCTCACCAGGCCGTGAGACGACAATATATCCCCGAGTTGTTTGTTTTCCGAGTTAACGTCACCTAAAATATCTATATTGAAGTCACCTACAATAACACATCTCAAATCAAGTTCGCTGGTCTTATCAATCAAGCGTTCCAAGTACGACATGAATAAGGCGGTACTTACGAATCCTGTCCTATATACACATATCACAGTTATAATATAATCAATCAGGTCGACTGCGGAGATCTCGCAGTACAATTGAACGCTTAAACTTACAAGTTCTAAGTTTTCGACTACCTTAAAACCGTCTCTAACATAGATACAAGATCCGCCATGCTGATTCTCGTTTCTACAGTAGCTCGACCCTAATTTACCTATTTACCTAATCAATGTGTCTTGCCTATAATGACTTATAGTGCCAAAACATGGACGTTGACTAAAGAAACTGTGCACAGAATGAGAGTCGCACAGGGGGCTATGGAGCGTTCCTAGAAATCAGTTTGAGAGACCGAGTGCGCAATATGGAAATCCAGCGAAGGACGAAAGTCACTGATGTTGGTAACCGTGTTATGAGACTACAACGACATTAGGCAAAATACAAATACAAAATACAAATACAAAAATCTTTATTGCTGTTTGTAGGTAAGATGGTACAAAACATTTTAAAAGTTGCCCCATACAAACTGGCCTCTGCGAGAGGCATGCAATATGTCTGCCAAGACAATTTGTTAGTCTTAATTTATAAATAAAAAAAAAAAAAAAATAGTCAGCTGATTTAAGTCTTCTTTTTCCTCATCTTCTATTAATTTCTGGTTTTTATTTATGTCATCTGATTCTTCATCTTAGATTAATTTCTGGCTTCTATTTGTTGTGATATATATTTGTGTGAGATAAATGTTTCGTGAGCACAATTTCGCCAACGTCTTGTGTTTCATCAGGATATTGTCTTGTGTTTTTGAGTTTGATCAATATGTCCATCCAGGGTCTATCAGGGCATCATATCAGGGCAGGACACGTCGCCAGTCGTGGTGACGGCAGGTGGAGTAGATCTCTAACAGAGTGGTTACCGATCGTCGATAAACGTTCCGTTGTCAGACCACCAGCCAGATGGGTCGACGGCATCAGATCCATCGGAGGGATTACGCGGATGACGCCAGCTGAGGATACAGATCAATGGCACAGGGTGAGGAGACCTATCCTCAGCAGTGGGTCGATACAGGAGAAAAATGATGATGTAGTGGTAGGACTCTCGGCAGAGTCCGCCTGGGGAAGTACTACACTTTTGCCAGTTATTCTACCGCCATGCAGTAATGTGCAACCATTACCATTATGAATACTGCTACTTTCCGGCTTCGCTCGAATATTTGTCATATAATTAATCGAAATAAAAGCCATCCTACTTTTCATGTTGGATCAAACTGTACACGGTGTGCAAATTTGATTAAAATCGGTTAAGTAGTTTAGGGGTCCATCACGAACAAACAACGAGACATGTAATTTATATTATTAAGAAGATTTGTAGGGTTTAGTTCATACTGTACTACTTAGTTTTTGCAAGTTAGTAGGTACTTTATTATAATTATTTTGTTTGAAAACCGGTTGATAAATTATTATAATTATGTATGCATAATTTTACCTGTTATTATTCTGCTTAGATATTTCAATAACCAGTTTCCTTAAACATTTTCTAAGATTTAATTCGCGTAAAATAAATAAAATTTATATTGTATATATTTCTAAATTTTATAAGAAGCTATCATTAATTCGTCTAGATAAATGTTAGTTAATTTTAGTTTGTTGTTTACATTAAAAAAAAATGCCTCGCCGATTTCGATGAAATGTGCATGAGACAACCTCTGAAGAATTATCTACCATTAAAAAAATCATCATCAAAATCAGTTCGCAATTAGCGGAGCTATCGCGTGCATACTATACTATAGTATGTTTGTCATTTTGTTTTGTGTGACAAACATACTATAGTATGTTTGTCATTTTGTTTTGTGTGACAAACATACTATACTATAATATGTTTGTCACACAAAAAATACATAGGTACAGCAACCGAATTAAGAACCTCTTTTTTGAAATCGGTAACTAAACTAACTTATTAAATACACATTTTAAATGAATATACAGGTAATTCACGTTTGAAATAGTCAGTCCAGTCCTACTCAAGTTTCGATCGCGTCCGGCGATCTTTTTCAAAGAGAGTGCGCATGCGTGCTCGCTGCTCGTTTAGCACTGAATCTAGTAAAATGTTGAAACGGACAACGGACGGTACATTCGAGTGTGGGTACTCAATATCAATATTTCCTGCAAACTAAACAATTTACCACATTTGTTTGTGTAAGTACACCATACAATTCGTCGCCCATAGTTTGCGATACCTTACGTAGAGATTTACTACGATAACATGGCCCGCCCCTCCAAATTACTGTTTTAATGTGTGTAGTCACATCCTTACGAAAGAGTTTGTATGTAGTTGTAATTATTCGTCTGCAGTAGCAGTACGCACACATGCGTGGTGGTGCGTTGTATATTCTTTCACAAATACATTCAAATGTTTTGAATTCTGGAGGGGCGGGTCATGTTATCGTAGTAAATCTCTACGTCGAGTTGTCGAGTATCCAATACTAAATAGACAATTTGGCTGAATCTGAGGCTGAGTACTGGTGACCCCCTCCAAAATTCGATGCTGGGACCGCGCCTGAGTGTGGCCACCGAACGCACCGCGCATGCAGTGTGAACGAGCACTTAGAAATTGAACTCGACCGATGAGAATATCAGCCGAGTAGCCTTCTCAACTGACTCCTTCTACCCCAACCTTCTAGACGCGCCGGTCGAATATCGAGGAACGCGAATAGAAGTTCCCTCCCGCCCGTCTACCGCCCAACTAAATCGGCTATCGTTTTGCTGTTGCGGTCTCTATCATTTCAAGCGGAAAGAAAAGAGACAGCGATGTCAAAGCTAAGACAGTTCTCGTTAGGCGATAGGCCGGGATTAGCTATCACACAACAACAACACACCAGAGGTTGTGAAGTTGCTGTGTGATGCTCAGGGTGCACCGCGTGACGTTCCGGAGGCAGTGCATCCTCACTCGCTCAAGGTCGCGCGGTTTTAGCCTACAACTAGACCGTTCCTCGCACGGAACAAGTGCCAGGCGGTTGTCGAACGCACGTCTGAGCGCTCGCGCAGCACGTTTCCCGCGCAAAATTACGTCGCCATATATTGTGCTGTATATGGATGCACGAGTCAAAAAACAAAGAATTATCATTTTTTCCTGTACAAAATATACCATTATTTTTTATATTTTTCTGCTAACCGTACAAAAAGTACGGGACATTATAAAATAGCTTGTAATCCAAGCTGGTTGTATGTATTAGTGTAGGTGAGTACATTAAAATATGTTACATATTTATCAAACAACATTTAGACGATCAAGCAGAATAAAACAGTAAAAGTATACTTTTATTGTTTTAATTTCAATGTGTCCGACCCTATGTTACGGCCTCTTCTAGCTGTCTTGCGCGTTACGAAGTAAATAACTAAAATATATAATCTGAGCTACAATGCTGACTACCTACATAACGAAAGATTAATTTAATTTTTTATTAGATAATATGTCGACAACCCTTTCGATGCGCATCATTCCGCGCCAGACAGCGACAGAGTTACGTGTTAGAAGAGAGCGCAAATGGTTAGGTTAAGCATTGCGATAGGCATTGAGCCCTAATGCGAGCTGAATTGCACTTTGTTGCGTCCCAGCAAGAGTCGCTATTTATATAAAAAAATTCGCTAAGTGAGGGTTCTGTAGTAATATCTATTCTGTGCCGAAACTATCCTATTTTAATTGTAACTTAATATTATTGTACTGAAAATGTTAAATCCAATTTGAAGTAATTGTAATTATTAGATATTTATTATTTTTTTCTCCTTTGACATAATTATTTCACTTTTTTTTTCATAAAATAAATGTTGTAAACAATATAGATAATAATCATGAATTGACGAAGTGTACTTAGCATTTTTTATAATAAGTATGTATTTAAAACTATATAAGTATTATATCAGCTATCTGGTCGCCATAGTACAAGCTTTGCTTAGTTTGGGATCAGATGGTGTTGTGTGTGAATTGTCCACCAATATTTATTATTATTATTATATAGATTGATGTAAAAAGGAATAGGTCTAATATCCAAAATACAGGTGTGAACTCAGCTAGTTTGGGAAATTAGTAATGTAAGTGAATAATGTACCGATTTTATTGAATAAACATTTTTATTAGAACTTCCTATGTCAACCCATTGAATTCGTGTTTCGCATTAAAAGGTAACCTATATCTTTTCTCACGCTCTGGACTATCTTTGTGCCGAATTTAAATGTATGTTATATAGATGTGAACGCGTGACAGACTGACGGAACTACTACTTAAAATACCCATATACTACAATTTATTGCGAATAAAATATGTGATATAGGAAACACGCCGATAGCACAGTGTTTATAATAAAATAAGAAATACATTACAATTTTAGTCTTACAAATATACAGATATAAAAATTTTAATATAATCGTCATACATATTCAATGGTTGTACAAATACAAATACAAAAATCTTTATTGGTAAGATAAGATGATACAAAACATTTTAAAAGTTGACCCATACAAACTGGCCTCTGTGAGAAGCATGCAATATGTCTGGCAAGACAATTTGCTCCACTCTAACTCAGAATTAGCTCACTTTGGAAACTACGCGGGCGAAACCCGGAGGGCCTGCTAGTAAGGAACAAATCTTCAAAACGTTGTTGTCTAAATGCAAGTCTTCTAGGCATGGCCATCTAGACTAGATGTGTAAATGTGTAATGGTAACCATGGTAACACGCCATGGCCATCTAGACATGCATTTCATGGCAACGACTTCAACCCACAGATTAGGAAACAAAACGCTTCAACCGAAGAATTCTTTCATTCGCGAGTGTGACGCACCAAAAGGAGTTTTTACTTCTAAAATGTGTGTGGAAATAAGTACATTGTATATTAATATCTGTGGGCCGTGGCATACAGAACCTCTTACGAAAGCAAATACTCGTAATATACAAGAAACTCCTTGTTTTCAAAAATAAGTTTTTGTTCCAAGATTAAATTTTTCTTTTCATTATTTTAGTTGTCTTTTGTTTTTTGATTCCTTGAAAAATGCGCTTTCAGATCACACGTGTACACAGATCAATTGATTTTGAAATTTATCTATACTTATATCTCAAAAATTCCAGCAATAGGTTCCTTAGCCGGAACAGTTTCGTTAGTGTTGTGTGTCGTGGGGCCAACCCTGCTATTTTTGAAGACCAATAAGAGTATGGAGATCTCTTCATTTCCTGATGAGACGACCCGCAATTTCTTCAGTCTTCTCGTGACCACGGCGGTTCTAACGCTACCGAAACGTCCAGGTAATTAATAATCATAATTTATACCGTGACAGAGTCCTATATTATAATGTTTATATTATTCATTAGTCTATCTAGTTTTCGTTATTATTCTCATATTCACGTACTTGCCTACAATAAATGTGTTGATAATATCCATCGATATAAACCATCAAATGTGCTCTGAGCACCTTGAAATTGGTAATAAACTGCGCCTGTGTGTAGCGTAAGTGGTTTACACCACCAATCTACTTGACCCCTAGAATGGCCAGCGGCGAGGTATGCTGTGGTTCTAATTATTTTGGTTGTTGACAACGAATAGTGATAAAAACGTCCGTCGTTCACCGCTAGAACGGAAAGAGTGAGCTCACCCAACGATAACAAGATTACGTGATAGGGAGGGCATATCTTTGGATTGAGATCATGAATGCGTGGCGCGATGTTCAAGCTGGCGCAGTAGAGCGTTTCGTTTCATTAGCTATGTTTGGCTAATATCGGTTCAAGATGGCTGCCTCCACAAAATGGCAGATAAAACATAATTTCACAACCTCCCTCAATATGGGTATCAAATGAAAGGGCTTGACTAGTAGAATACTGAACAATACTAAAATTTTAAATCCAGAATAGCCGCCACCACAAAATTTCGCATGAATTAGGTACTTTTTTTCAAAACTCCTGCAAGCAATATGGGTACCTATCGAATGAAAGGGTTTGACTAGTAGAATATAGCATAAATTTAAAACTCAGGGCTGCCCAAGTTAATAAATTGTTTTAAATTTCTTTTGCTTGTGCTCCTTTTTTTTACCTTGTTTAAGTTTTTTACCTTTAAAAACACTCTGATTTTCTTTCTCAAAAACACTCCCACTATTTGGTTTTTCACATTTTCAAACCAAGTCTGAATACCCCTGATGGATCGTGTGCTGCTTTAACATTTTAATTCCAGCCGGGGATATTATGCCCGGTTTACATTATTCCAGCCAGTGATCGAATCCAGCGCTGGATTGCTTACTTGAAAATACAAACCGGCACTGGAAAGCAATATATATCCAGCGGTGGATTCGATCGCAAGACTGGAATAATGTAAACCGGGCATAATATCCCCGGCTGGAATTAAAATGTTAAAGCAGCACACGATCCATCAGGGGTATTCAGACTTGGTTTGTTTATTTATTAGGTACATGTACCAATATGCGTATTATTATGTACTTACACAGATACATTTTTTTTAAATGACGTTATAAATAAGCATTCTTATGAATTGATGGTTCAAATACATTAACATTGGGACGATTTTGTATATCTGACTTATGGATCTATAATTTAACTAGCTTTTACCCGCGACTTCGTCCGCGCCACATATTTATTAAAGTAATTGAGGCAGTACCTACTCGTATGTCTACTACCATACAAATTCACGTTTCCTAATCAAAATCGGTCTAAGTCAAAGTTTTACATCCATACTAATATTATAAATGCGAAAGTAACTCTGTCTGTCTGTCTGTCTGTCTGTCTGTCTGTCTGTCTGTCTGTCCGTCTTTACCGCCTAAACCAACCAACAGATTTTGATGAAATTTAATACATAGATAGAATAGATCCCGAGAAAGGACATAGGCTACTTTTTGTTCCGAAAAAAGGGTTAAAATAAGGGATGAAAGTTTATATGGAAAACTTCGTCATTGTTGAAGAACTATGAAACTTTACGTCTAGATATTTAACACGCAACCATAAAATGTATATTTAAGCAGTTTTGTAGTTTCGAACTGTACCTACGGGGGTGGAATTAGGGGTGAAAGTCTGGAAGTTCAATATTATTGAAGATAAAACCATGAAACTTTGTATCTAGACACTTGAAATGGAGTCGATAAACGTTTGTTCCAGCAATTTTATAATTTCTAACTATACGGGGATACTTATATAACCGCTTGATACACTGGCCGCTTTTCGCGTTTTACAAATTTGGCGGGAAAACGGGTGTCAGGTTACATAAGTGCGGTGTTTATGTTTCGGCATATGAAGTGCCACCATACTTTTACCCGTTTGAGCCATTTACTCTCAAGAGCGTTTCAAGACGCTTCTAGCGGTATCATTTATTTATAATTAACTAGCGGCCCGCCCCGGCTTCGCCCGTGGTATATATATATAACCTACAGCGTTCAAGGATTACGAACATATGAAAGAACGGTGAACGATTTTTTAAATCGGTCCAGTAGTTCCCGAGATTAGCGTGTTCAAACTATATAATATATGCTATAGGCTACTTTTGATCCCCAAATTATCGTGCTGTTTACTGGGTCAGAATTGACACCTGTAGAGATCTGGCGAGGGGGGATAACTAATTAAATGACGATTGATCAGTTTTCGATTAAATTACTAAAATGGCTATTAAAAATAAGGGTTGATCGTAGAAGGGTGAAAATTGAGGATTGTATGTATTTTGGATGTTGTATCATAAAAAATAGAAATTAAAAATTTTGACTAAAAAATAAAAATTTAGGGGTGGACTACCCCTAACATTTAAGGGGATGAAAAATAGATGTTGGCCGATTCTCATAGATACCGGATAAGCACAAAAATTTTCATCAAAATCGGTCAAGCCGTTTCGGAGGAGTATGGCAACGAAAACTGTGACACGAGAATTTTATATATTAGATGTACTTAAATAAATTCAAGATGGCCGCCACTACAAAATGGCGGATAATTTATGTTTTATTAATCCCATCAATATGGGTATCAAATGAAAGGGCTCAACAAGCAGAATACAACATACTATAAAAAATTGAAATCCAAGATGGCGGCCGCTACAAAATGGCGGATTTATTAATAAACTAGCTTTTACCCGCGACTTCGTCCGCGCCACATATTTATTAAAGTAATTGAGGCAGTACCTACTCGTATGTCTACTACCATACAAATTCACGTTTCCTAATCAAAATCGGTCTAAGTCAAAGTTTTACATTTATTAATAAATGTACAATTTACACGACAAATTACAAAAAAAAACTATGTTCTCAGAAAAATAATCAAAAACAGACTTTAATTTAAAATCATATTCGGACGGTCCACCAAATTTTATTAGAGTCTATTAGTAGATATATCGTCTGATTACATGAACGCAAATTTTAGTTTGTTGTTCATATTTCAAAAACCGCCCCACTGATTTCGATAAAATTTATATGACCACCTCTGAACTATAATCTACCAACCAAAAAAATAACCATCTAAATTGATTCACAATTGGAAATACAACTGGATTGATAACCTCCTCCTTTTTTGAAGTCGGTTAAAAATAGCATACAAAGAGGGCAAAGATCCTTCCATACACACTTTTACTCCTCATTTCCACTCTTTTCAACTCTTTTTCTGTGATAAAAAGTCGCCGTTGTCCTTTCCTAAGTCTAGTCTATCTGTGCACCAAATTGTAAACTCTTTAAGTGGCTTAGGCGTTAGACGGCAACGGACAGAGAGAGCTACTTTCATATGTATAATTTCGTATTAGAATTGAAAACAGGTGTTCCTTGTCATTTTATAGGAGGCAGTTGTAAAAGATTACCGAAAAGTAATACGTTTACTCCTCCAAAAAACTCATTTTCGCAGTTCTTAATTTGCCTTAATCGAGCGTCCATCATGCATAACATTTGATAAGACACCATGGAAATCTCGTCGACTATCAAAAATTCTGTCTGATACGCCATTTAGTGGCTGCGCCCATCTTAAATATTGAGGTTGTATAGTGCACTGTATTCTTCTTGTCAAGCCCTTTTATTTGATACCCATGTTGATAGGATTGATAAAACCTAAGTTATCCGCCATTGTGTAGAGGCCGCCATCTTGGATTTTAATTTTATATAGTACGTTGTATTCTACTGGTTGAGCACTTTCATTTGATACCCATATTGATGGGATTGATAAAACCTACGTTATCCGCCATTTTGTAGCGGCCGCCATCTTGGATTTCAATTTTTATAGTATATTGTATTCTGCTTGTTGAACCCTTTCATTTGATACCCATGTTGATGGGATTGATAAACCTACGTTATCCGCCATTTTGTAGCGGCCGCCATCTTGGATTTCAATTTTTATAGTATATTGTATTCTGCTTGTTGAGCCCTTTCATTTGATACCCATATTGATGGGATTAATAAAACATAAATTATCCGCCATTTTGTAGTGGCGGCCATCTTGAATTTATTTAAGTACATTAATTATAAATAAATGATACCGCTAGAAGTGTCTTGAAACGCTCTTGAGAGTAAATGGCTCAAACGGGTAAAAGTAAGGTGGCACTTCATATGCCGAAATATAAACACCGCACTTATGTAACCTGACACCCGTTTTCCCGCCAAATTTGTAAAACGTGAAAAGCGGCCAGTGTATCAAGCAGTTATATAAGTATCCCCGTATAGTTAGAAATTATAAAATTGCTGGAACAAACGTTTATCGACTCCATTTCAAGTGTCTAGATACAAAGTTTCATGGTTTTATCTTCAATAATATTGAACTTCCAGACTTTCACCCCCAATTCCACCCCCGTAGGTACAGTTCGAAACTACAAAACTGCTTAAATATACATTTTATGGTTGCGTGTTAAATATCTAGACGTAAAGTTTCATAGTTCTTCAACAAAGACGAAGTTTTCCATATAAACTTTCATCCCTTATTTTAACCCTTTTAACCCTTTTTTCGGAACAAAAAGTAGCCTATGTCCTTTCTCGGGATCTATTCTATCTATGTATTAAATTTCATCAAAATCTGTTGGTTGGTTTAGGCGGTAAAGACGGACAGACAGACAGACAGACAGACAGACAGACAGACAGAGTTAATTTCGCATTTATAATATTAGTATGGATTACTTATGGATTTTAAATTAAAAAAAACATTATGTTGTACATTTTTATTAACCCCCGACCAAAAAAGGGGTGTTATAAGTTTGACGTCGATGTCTGTCTGTCTGTCTGTCCGTCTGTCTGTCCGTCTGTCTGTCTGTCTGTCTGTCTGTCCGTCTGTCCGTCCGTCCGTCCGTTCGTCCGTGTGTCTGCCTGAGTGTCTGTCTGTGTGTGTCTGTGTGTCTGTCTGTGTGTCTGTCTGTGTGTGTCTGTGTGTCTGTCTGTGTGTCTGTCTGTGTGTCTACTGTGTGTGTGTCTGTCTGTGTGTGTGTCTGTGTCTGTCTGTCTGTGTGTGTCTGTCTGTGTGTGTCTGTGTGTCTGTCTGTGTGTCTGTCTGTGTGTGTGTCTGTGTGTCTGTCTGTGTGTCTGTCTGTGTCTACTGTGTGTGTGTGTGTGTGTGTGTGTGTGTGTGTGTCTGTCTGTGTCTGTCTGTGTGTATCTGTCTGTGTGTCTGTCTGTCTGTCTGTGTGTGTGTCTGTCTGTCTGTCTGTCTGTCTGTCTGTCTGTCTGTCTGTCTGTCTGTCTGTCTGTCTGTCTGTCTGTCTGTGTGTGTGTCACCGTAGAGCTCAAACGGATAGGCCTATTTCGTTGCGGTTTTTTTTATTTGAAAGTTAATATCTGTGCGGATGTTCTTAGCTATGTTTGGTTAATATAAATTCAAGATGGCCACCGCCATAAAATGGCGGACAAAATATTTCTTCACGACCTACCTCAATATGGGTATTAAATGAAAGGGCTTGACTAGTAGAATACTATACACTATAGTCCGTTCCACGGAGAGGTGTAGAAAATGTAAACAAATCAATGTCACTCTCAATATGACAGACCAGCATTAGCCATTAGCATGTCAACCTTTGTTTTAGAAGATAGTTCGTTGTAAGCACAGATTTCTAAAACAAAAGGCAGATGGAACGTGCGGAACGCAGATCCATAGGTCCGGAAAGCAAATATCAAACGCCAAAGCAAATACAAACTCCAGTCAGTTCGAAACTGACTTCCGTCTCGTACGGGAGTCCCGTGTGTTTTATGTTTTGTTTAAGATTATGCTGTCTTGTGTCATCAAACATTGCAAACATTGTTCCCAAAAATAAAAAAAGGAAATTTCATAGGACAGTTAGAATATTTTTACTGATATTTATATAATTTAGACGATTCTATTTCGATTGATGAATAGAAAAACAACACCTCAACGAAAATAGGTCAGTGTTGCTATACTAAATTGAAATTATTTTCCCTGAAGTTAAGGTAAAATATAGATTCTAATTTTGTTTTGAAGATACTCGTAGACCAAATTATTGATGAACATTGTATAATTCAATTTTAAGCCCTATTTTTACAAGCGTAATTTTTCTAATTTAATGTGAATCGATGCCAAGAACAAATCCTCGCCGTTACTAGGGTTAATAAAAATACTAATAGTGTTGATGAAAACTATAGTTATGAAACAAGTTTTAATATTTCTGTGTACTATGGAGTTTAAAAGGTTTTATTTTAGTAATATGTGGCCAAAGCAAATACAACTCCTGTCAGTACGACACAAACTTCATCTTGTACGGGCCTGTCCATACGTGTTCATCATGTGTGATTTTATGTTTTGTTTTAAATAATGCCGTCTTGTGTATTCAAACATTGCAAACATAGTTCCCAAAACCAAAAAAAGGAAGGAGGAATATCATTTCATAGGTAAGTTTGAATATTTTTACTGCTATTATGTTATTTAGGCGATTTCATTATGGTAACAAATAGCTATACCAAACTGAAATAGTTTTCCCTGAAGTGAAGGTCGTTATGTTCCCGCGAACCTGCATAAGTTGCTGACCTAGCGTTTGCGCCTACGCAGGATCAGGCGACATCACGCCATGCCACCCAGAAATGCATAGTTGCGTCTGGGTTAGATTATAAGTTTTCTTTAAGGCTAATTGTAATAAGCAAAGGCAGTCTGAATAAACTCTTCGGCTCGTCTAGACGTATTTAGTTTTAATTTAACTTTAAATTTAGTTTTTAAAAACAGTTTCTCGCGCTCCCGAAAGTTAACTGGCGCAGCCGGTAGGATTACCAGCCGCTGCTATCGCGACCACGTAAAATCCGTGACTAGTGCTTGGAAAGTGTTAGTACCTTCGTGATTGGCAGTGACAGCGGTTTTCCCTAAAATCGGAAGAAGGCCGCAGTGGTAATCCTCGAACCAAACAAATTTGTTAACCGGAGCCGGATGAAGATGGGCAAGTAAGTTATAGCGAACAGAGTACTCACTGGAGTAAAATACTTCGTTTCCTCCCATCCTATCCATGAAATACTGTTTAGTTTAAGTTGTAGAACCAGGTGACTAAAACTGCACAGGTCTCTACATAGGTTAAACTGTGACTAAAACTGCACAATTATTTCATATTTTTAGATTTAAACTGTGACTAAAACTGCACAATTATTTTATATTTCTATATTTAAACTGTGACTAGAACTGCACAATTAGATAAGTATTTTAGATGTATACTGTGATTACAAATGCTCAGATACGCTAAGTTAGGTAAACGTACTAGCGTGACTACAAATGCACAAAAGTACTCTAGGTTATAACATAATTTAAACGGTGACTAGAATTGCACCTTTAATTAAGTAAGGAAGTATATAAGTAGTATAACTAGAAACTGTTTAACAGCAAAATGACTGAGCTTAACGAAATAGCGCCGCCCCTGTTGCGCGACATGCTTAAGCTCATTCCCGAATTTGACGGAAACACTAAAATGCTCGCATTTTCCCTCAGAAAATGCGAGTATGTTATCAGACAATTTCAAGGCGTTGCTCAACGCAACGAATATATAATGCAGTCAATAACTAGTAGAGTCATAGGTAGAGCCGCCGCCCTTATCAGTGAAAGGGGTGATTTTGAAAGTTATGACGATTTCAAAACACTACTAATTCAGCATTTTGGAGATCATAGAAGCGAAGAGTGTGTGGCCATAGAGTTGGAGTCATTAAAAATTAAATCTAATGAGTCATACCTAGATTTTTGTAGCCGCATTCAAGATGTAAGAGCCATTTTAATTTCCAAAATTAACACTAATGTCACTAATTCCAACGAAGTTAAACATGCAAAGGCCATCATCCATAATAATACAGCTCTCAATGTTTTCCTATATAATTTGCCGGAACACCTAGTGAGAATAGTAAGACTAAAAAGCCCTACCAGTTTAGAAGAGGCCTTAAAAACTGTGATGGACGAAGTTAACTTTCACGAGCAGTATTTAATGAGGTCCAGGTTGCTTCACAACCAGGTACCCAAACCACCCACTATGGATCCGAAACCTCAAGCCCTTCAGGCAATAATGCAACCCCCAAATAGTAACTTTCAACCCCGTCTTTTGAGTCAGACCAAATTCAATACAACCTATGCTAGCTAGGCAATTAGTGCCACAAAATCAATCCGAGTACAAACCTCCTGCACCCCAACAGCAGTTTGGGTATAGGCCTCCGACCCAACAACCCTTAGGTTTTAGACCACAGCCCGGTCAATTTGGCTATAAGCCAGCAATTCAGCAGCAATTTGGCTATAAGCATCCTGCCCAACAACAGATGGGCTACAGACCCCCAGTACAACATCAGATCGGATTTAGACCACAGCCGGGACAATTCGGTTATAAAGCTCCACAGCCCCAAGGCTATCGTCACCCTCAAGCTTACCCCAGCGATGTTACAATGAGAACTGCCCCCGTAGCGCCAAGGGTGCCAATAAACGAAATGGTGACAGAGGAACGCCAACTATCAGACCGCCCGTATGAGTTGAATGAGAGCAACTACCAAGAAAATCAAAATTATTATTACGAAGACCCTACCCCGAGTATCAACAAGAAATTACAGAGACTCAGGATTACGACAACGTACGAAGTTTTCTAATTGAAGTAACCCAGGAAACTCCAGAGAGTGTAGAGTTAAATTACAACGCGACTCGTAAATTACCATACATTAAAATTCCAGAAATTAACAGCAAATTCATAATAGACTCTGGCAGTAACAAGTGCATAATCAGCCCAGCTAAAGCAGATATTTACTACCCCCAGTACAAGAGGTCTGAACCCTTCCAAATAAAAAGTACGCATGGGTCTAGTTCGCACACAGAAGTAGCCCAAATACCACTTTTCAAGACCTTCAACCAAGACATGCGCCACAAATTCTACATCTACGACGTCGACCCAGAGTATGACGGAGTCATTGGTTGGGATTTGTTAGTAAAATTGAAAGCTATAATAGACCCAAGTAACAAAACATTAGAAACACAATACACTAAAATCCTGATTTGGAACAACCAAGAAAACTCATTTAAGCCTGTAGCGCCCCGTAGAGACACCGTTGTAAATTCACCCGAAGACATTGAAAAAGGTGACGCAACCCTTAACTTTCGAGAACTCGACTCAAAAATCCAAACACCTACAACCCTAGTTAATGGAGTGTACCCCGAGAACCTTTACGAGATAGGACCACAGTTCCAAGAGGGTCAAACTCTATACGCAAAGGCGGTTAACAAACGACAATCTAAAGATAAGCCAAAATATCAAAAAGCAATAGTATGTGGTGAGGTGGAACGTAATATACTACCTATAAAAGTCCGAGATAGAGAAACTAAAGTCCCAGTTAAAAATATAAAACGCCCTCCGCAGGTGGCGCCCCCTCCTGGCGGTGGTGATATGGGTGATGCAAACCCGAGGGTTCCTGAGCCAGGGCCTACAACTGCAAGAAGTAAATGAAAACCCAGGTCTCCTCCCAGTTAAACAAGGCCGTGCTTTTGTACAGGTCGACAGCTGGTCTATAATAAAAACCATAGATCTGAAAGGCATAGCATCCGATCTACAGTTCAATTCGCAACAGTACTCTAAATTTTGTGCCAAAATATCGTCTTCTAAAAATGCTCTTGTCAGTAACTTAAAAGACTTCCAGTCCCAAATAAACTACATCCGCGACGAGGCTGTAGAGAAATTAGGGCAACTAATGCCAACTAAGCGAGTAAAACGTGGCCTTATTGACCCTCTAGGTTCCTTAATTAAAGTAATAACAGGAAATCTAGACAATGACGACGCCATCCATTTCGAACAACTGATAACGGACACTAAAACCCGTGAGCAAGCCATTTCTAGTAAAATTACTATTATTTCTGAAATGCTGGATCACATAGTAAACTCGTCTAAAATGGTAAACGAAAATACAAAAATATTGAACGACAGAGTTAACAAAATAGAACAATTTATAAAATCTAGAGATAATGATGACTTTGTAATTTTCCATATTATAAATGTATTCAATCTTTTATAAGTAACTTCCGCTCTATTTCGACAAAACTCAGCGATGTACAGACGGCTTTAGCCCTCAGCAAGGTTTCAGTACTACATAAAACTGTAATAGACTCTGTA
Source organism: Ectropis grisescens (assembly GCA_017562165.1). Classification (NCBI taxonomy): domain Eukaryota; kingdom Metazoa; phylum Arthropoda; class Insecta; order Lepidoptera; family Geometridae; genus Ectropis; species Ectropis grisescens. Next base: position 11,766,911 of record CM029790.1, read on the forward strand.
GAAATCCTAAAGTTGTTGAAAGATATAAGTACATACGGCAACCTCATGTATCCAGTAAATGACCAGAATTTAATTAATTTAGAGGAAACATTTTCTGTCAAAACTTACCTTAAGGATAGTAACATAAGATTTATTATAGATGTACCACTTGTAGAACAGGAATGCTATGTATATTATAAATTGTACCCATTACCCATGCTCAACCACTCTACTACCGATACCTTCACCATTATTCCCCAATATCCTTATTTACTCCAGGATGAGAAAAGATATCGCCCAATTGCCCAAAATGCAAAGAGATAACTGCCAAGGAATATTTGTGCTCGAGAACGACATTGCCCCCTACTCCAGAGAAACCTGCGTTGAACAATTGATGCAGTACCAACAACACCCCTCAAAATGTGTTGCACACAATTACTACAGAAGATTTAAAGGTCCAGAGAATTTCAGATAACAGCTGGATTATATTCTCCAAATATACAAAAGTACTTACCCAAAATGTGACGATGACGTCACCCAAGAGCCATTGAGAGGGACATACCTCATTACAATCCAAAACCATGTGATGTTATAATTGATGCTCTTCGTTTACGAGCGAACCATTTCCGTGAATTGGGAAATTCGTACAGCCATTGACCTATTGTAAACTTACCTGCCTTACCAGATAATACCACAGAAGAAGCCGAACCTATAGACCTGCAAGATATCAACCTAGACGAAGTGCAGCATCTCAACTACCTTTTAAAAAAAGAGTGTGAAAAGTGTTCCAAATTTAAGTGAAGTGAAAAGCCTTGGCATAGCCACAAGTGTTCTCTATTTAGTGTTATCGACATGCTTGGCGTATCTCATTTGGAAAAAGTTTATACCACTTGTTCGAAAATTATGTAAAATCAATACTAATGTAAACGACCCTGAAAATGTGAACGCAAATCCAATTTTACTACATACTTAAATTAAATATAAGCTCGTTGCCTCTACTCACCCTTTTCAAGTATTGGAATTGCGTATTGTAGAGACAACATTAGTATTAAGTTAGAGTATAGTGCATATAATAACATAAATAGGATAAGGAAAATGTAGAAGCGAAGTTATATGGAAAATCCTTTTCCAATAACTTCGGGTCTGAGGGGGAAGGCGTTATGTTCCCGCGAACCTGCATAAGTTGCTGACCTAGCGTTTGCGCCTACGCAGGAACAGGCGACATCACGCCATGCCACCCAGAAATGCATAGTTGCGTCTGGGTTAGATTATAAGTTTTCTTTAAGGCTAATTGTAATAAGCAAAGGCAGTCTGAATAAACTCTTCGGCTCGTCTAGACGTATTTAGTTTTAATTTAACTTTAAATTTAGTTTTTAAAAACAGTTTCTCGCGCTCCCGAAAGTTAACTAGGTAAAATATAGATTATAATTTTTGTTTTTGAAGGTAGTATTATTCAATTTTAAGACCTATTTTTACTATGTTTTTTATATATAATGTGAATTGATCCCTATCCAGGCCGTTACTAGTGTTGGTAAAATTACTAATAGTGTTGATGAAAACTGTAGTTATGAAGCGAGTTTTTAATACTTGTATGTTCTGTGGAGTTTTCAAAAATACATAATGCTTACATTATAATAATATTATACGAGTATAATAGAATGTTATATAATGCCAGCAGTAGGTCTCAGAATATTATCATTTGATAGTAGCAGTTTTTGAATATTATACGATTACTTGGTTTAAAAGTGAGGTTTTGTAAAAATAAAAGTGAAGCATTAGTGAATCGTGTAAAAGATTATTTGTTTCTTTTTTGGTTTGTTGTTTGGCCCTATAAAAGGTAGCCCATATGCATTTTATCAAAACTAGTTTTGGTGGTAAAGATGATTGTTTTGGTTTTTGTTTCAACTATCTAAGGGAGCAAATCATTTGCGATTCAAGTTGATTTTTGGTTGCATGTAAAATCAAAATTCTTAACTTCATAAACTAGAAATAAGATTTCTTGTTATTAACAAGATATCCTTGCATTATATATTAAATATAAAATTATTTTAAAATAATGTTTTATGTGTTTATTATACGTGAAAATTTCCAAAGCTTAAGACAACAATAGCGGGACTTTTTTCTTAAGACTGGGAACATTACACGCACACCAACGTGAGTAATTTGACAACGTCGGTGAGAGCTGTCACGCATACATAACTAATGACTGGCCTCACAGTGTCGTTCACGAAGGTTTCATCTGTTTAGAAATCTGTGGTTGTAAGCGTCTCTGTTTGCCCATTTAAATTTTCGTCACATAACAAGGTTAAAATATATTCCAATAAGTCCGTTCCCAATCTTTTGTCTTATTTCTATTATTTTATAATTATACGTTTATAAATAGTGGTGCGCATAAGTTAAAGCATTAATACAAAAATAACTTGGGTGGTTGGTTCATGGAACACAATAGTAGTATATAAACAGTTTTTATTAATATTCGTTATTAAGTACAGCAGCTTTGTTTTGTTATGTAGCACTTAAATTCCTTTTTCATTATGTATGTGAAATTACTGACTTTTTAGTAAACTTAAATTTAATGAGCTATATATAATGTAAGAGACGATCTTCTCAGCATTCCATGGATTCACCGTGATTATTAGAAATTACTGTTTTTGTTAAAGAAGGTTTAATTTTTTAAATGTTAAGCTCCTTTGTGGTATGTGTGTGGCATGGTGTGGTTGTGTCCCAATGTAAATTTTCTATTACAAACACTAATAAAAATGATTTGGTTTTATTTAAACAAAGGTCCTACCTATATACAAAATACCAAGAATCAGTTGTGTTGCATTTATTTTGTAGTAATTACAAACAAATCACCTAAAATCGTTTAGAAAATTTAAAAGTCAAACTGTCGTAACAGAGACGATCTTCTTAGCATTCCAAGGATTCACCGTGCGGGTGCCGGGCCCATCGTGTGGCAGAGAGAAATCCTGAGACTTGTGACTCGGGCGTAGGTTTAAGGGGCCCTTTCCGACGCACATCAACACTCACCTTCACTACTCGTTTTTCTCTCCTGCCTAGCCAAATCTGATATGAGCTTACTAGTGCAGCTATAGATACTCGTATATATATCCACATTCAGATCCGTATCCGTGGATGTACTTTTTTTACAATTCAGCACATCACTAGTGTAGTTCTTACTACCTGTGTAGCTGCCATTGCTATTATTTTGTCTTAATAAAAAGTGGTGTACCTATATAAGTGGTAACCTATATACTATTCCTTGCTATAATTATTGATCTACGTTTTATATTTGAACTAAAAAAAAGCAATCCAGTCTGAGTATATAGTTAACGTGGCCCTTATACTTGATTCCGTAACAAACAAATAAGGTCAGTAAAATAACAAAACAAATGGTGGCACACAAAAGATATTGGCGGTACTATTCCTACCCATTCTGAGAAGATTCAAATAGTTTTAATATTAAGTGCCCCATTGGATATTTTTTTCATAAGCGTGGTAGGTGTAATTCATTAAAAAATGCAATTAATTTCTACTGTGTTAGATGCTGTTGCAATTAATTTTAAAACGTATCGAATACTGGGCAGTGTTTTCATCCCCTGAATAAACCCCTGTATACATAATTTCATGAAAATCGTTCGAGCCGTTTCCGAGATTCAGATTCTATATATATATACCTACAAGAATTGCTCGTTTAAAGGTATAAGATTAGTAGATTTTCTTGCGAATAAATAGACATTATTTGGTGGTTTATTCGGTAAACGTCTTATAATTTACGTGCAAAAAGTAATGGTATCCCATCAGAAACATGCGTATACTTAAGTGAAGCCAGTTCAAAGGTCAGTATTATGATATTATATGCCTCGTTTGTTGACTTCAACGACTAAAGAATAGAGATCCAAATGGTCTGAAATGGTCAGTTCTAAAATCTACTTATAATACCTAACATAGACTAGTTTTAAACACTTGAAATATGATTTGTTTTTATAATTTATGATGATTATTAAAACCAGTCTGACTTGGCTGATTTTAATATCATAATATTGAACTTGTCTTTCACTTCACATTTATGTTATGATGGGATTGGCAGTTTGAGAAACACGAATCAAATTGCCACTGTTTAAAACCGTATCTACCACATTCTACTATTACTATTTATAACTTTCAAGATAAGATAATAAATCATTGTTTGATCAATACAAATCCAAGTATATTGTATTTAAGATCACAATAAAGTCGAATCATATTTATGAAAAATATTTTAAGACAGTTTTCGAAAATACTAAGGTTAAACGATTTTTATGTTATGGTAGCTCCTTTGTTTACATTTTCTACACTTCTCCGTGGAACGGACTATATAAAAAATCAAGTTCAAGATGGCCGCCACCACAAAATGGCGAATTATATTATTTTTTCACTACTACCTCAATATGGGTATCAAACGAAAGGGCTTCACTAGTAGAATACATTGCACTATGACGAATTTCAAATCCAAGATGGCCGCTTCCACAAAGTGGAAATACATTTCTTTTTCACAAGCCCCTAATATGGGTATCAAATTAAAGGGCTTGACTAGTAGAATGTTGTACGGATAACAAATCTGAGGTAGTCGAAGGTTAGTCAAAATTTTTAATTTTGTTCTTGTTGTTATGTTACTTTAATACCCATAAATTAATTACATAATCAATAAATAAGATCAATGGTAAGAAAGTAAAATCCAAGTTTTATTTATTGAACAAATAAGAAACGAGAGCCTAACAGTAGTCGCATATAACTTAATACTATTAGCAGACATATTAGCCCTTCAAACCGGAACCCAGTTAAGTTTGTATGTTACTGCTTGGCAATAGAATAACTGTCTACAAAGAGTCCTACCGTAGACAATAAAATACAGATAATGATTACCGCAGCAGACCCTAAACACAGGGCTAGTGGATTATACCACCAACGTTTCTAAAAGATAATATGTCATAATATACTCGTAGTTTTGAGTGAACTGCAAAGTCATGCAATAATTTGGCTTTGTTATCTTAAATATATGCTGATACTGAGGCACATTGAACAGTTATAGAGTCCGTGGCTCGGGAACCTCCACGTGGTGCACTGTGGGCATCACACAACGGCTTGCCGGTTGTATCTTGTGGTGTGATGGTGAATCCCAGGCAGGGAGGAGCTTCTACTCGCGCTCCTCTTCCCCTCGTGTAGCAGTGCGTGTAGAAGTTGGGAAAAGAGACTGGAAGACTTAATGAAGGCTACTCAGCTGACATTCCTATCGGTCAGATAAAATTCCAAAGTCTTCCAAATGAGGGTCCTCCACGAGTACTCTGATTAGCATAGTGTAGGGTCATGAACTAATTCGAGAGCGGTCCCGCGACTTTGCCGCCGACCCACGGCTGTCGAGACCTGTTGGGGGTTGGGTCGGTAGGGGTACCATGATAGTCTGTAGTGTCAAGCCCGATATACCCGACCATATCCTTGTATGGTGAACATGCGCAAATTAATGCGTTTCTTCCACAAAAAAAAAACAATAATGGACAGCTTGAATTTCTCCAACCAATCAAAGTTCAAATTTCTGTTCTTCAACAGAGGTAGCGTGATTTTGTCGTGGTGGCGGTAAGGCTACCGCCAGCTTGTCCCAGAAGAGCGCTTCGCCCCAGCGCAGGTAGGTGCGCGTGGCTATGTAGCCGCTCAACTGCTCCTCCAGCCGCAGCTCTCGCGGGTCTTCCAGCAGCACGACCACAAGCCGTGGACGCTCGTCCAACATGGCCGCCAAGTGCGCTTCCCGGAACTCAGCCCGCGCCCACTTACTCGCCAGGAAGTGGCGCGACACGAGCGCTACAGTACGCCGCGAGTCCTGGACTGACTCCACGATCTGTGCCAGGATCAGCTCGCCCGGCGTCCAGTCGCGCACGTGCACACACAGCCGGTAACGAGGTTCCAACCGAGCCATCACCGCCCGCGCTGCTGCACTGTCCCTGTGTGAGAACGTGAGGAACGCGTCGAAGCGACGGTCGTCATTCTCCTCGGCACGCCTTGTCCAGCCCCAGCGGTGCAGCACGGCGCGTGCGAAGAACCGCCGCTGCCGAGACCAGAAGAAGCTCACGGCAGCTGCGCCCAGCACGAGCGCCGATGCGAGACAGACGATCACAAGCACGAGCCAAGCGGCGAGGGATACGCCAGACGAGCAGTCCATACTGAAAGCGGCGTACAGCGTCCTACCGTCACTGCAGGAAGCTTCATTTAGTTCCATCATAGAAGGCCTGCGAGTTTGCAGAGCTCGTAGTAGCGGCATGATACTACAAGAGCAGTTCATCTGATTCCCGGCGAGGCGCAGGATCCCTTGACGTTATCCAGTCTTTTCGCAGTAATGTCATCCATAACTAGGATAGGGTTGTTACTGAGATCGAGTTTCTGAAATAAAATACAACAAACACAATAACTAACGATTTTATCGGGCTAGGAACAGCTTCAAAAACATCACAACAACAAAGAATTTTTTCGTATCTTTTTTAGCCGACATTGTCTTGGTGCTTAGTATTTTGAAAATATTTAATGTTACAATTATCTTACAGCGAAATAAAGGAACAAAGACAAATGAAGAAGATTAATACAATTAATTATCCTACGAAAATCCTAAAAGTCCCTACTACTGAAAAAATCAAAATGTAAAACTATGCTCTTGTCGCACCGGAGATACGATTTGTAAAAACAGTACTTACTCCAATATCGTGCTGAAGGTCACGTTCCAGCACCTCTGTTATGTTGTTATGTGCTAAATACAAGTCGTAAATGAATGACGAGTTATGTGGTAGGCTTGGAAATGTTGACATGGAGCCATTCTCGCAATGCGCTCGTATTATCCATCGTTCCTGCATTGGGTCTTCAACCTGGCGAGACTCACAGGAGCATTCGGCAGAGCAACGCCACTGCTGCGCACTGATCACTCCGCTGGCACCAGAATTCTTCAAACGGCACGTCTCGAAGCAGTCTGCCGTCAGTACAACGCATCTTTTCCATGAACTTTAGTCGAGGCAGTTGCAGGGTACGCCACGTCCAGTAAGAATCACACGAGAGCAGTCCATCGAAGGTGACTTATTAATGTACACTGTAACATGATTTTTCAAGTCACGTGCTTCGACAAATTCTTCGCGAGTTAAGGTGTAAATTTCAGGTGCATGTCCCACAAGTGCACCTGTACTGATACAGCCTTGAACTGAAGATCTTGAAACTGTGAACGAAAATAAAAGTTATTTGTAAATTAACCTAACACTTAAACAGCATTCTGTCTTTCTAGGAAGGACTATGAGAGCTGCCATTGTTATATATCTGTTGCACCACCAACATGTCTGATAGTGCAACTCAACATAATTCATCACCCTAGTATGTGGGGCTGGCTCAATGTTGGGGTGTCTCTTCCATCTGCTCTTTCGTTCCCATAAGCTCCATTTCCGCTTTCATGGCAATTGAAGACTTTAGGTACCCGTAAACGCGGGAATGGGTTTCGCGAAAGACCCCGCGAAGCTGGGGTCTGACCTTAACAACCACCAACCCTACTGTGGCCAAGTAACTAAACCTAAAAGTGACATTGAGAGATAGAAGACATAATCTAACTGCCCTAGAGCCAAGTTAATGGCTTGAAAACCTTGAATGTCGGCCAAGGCCAAAATTCTCCAAAAATTCCAAAATAGGCTATTTCGGAGCCCTTTGGCTTTTGGTACACTTCCGAAACTTTGTTTTTTTTTGCCGACCTATCCCAAAGCTGCGAACAGTGCCCCATGCAAAACTTACCGAGATACGAGAAAGATTCGTGCGACTCAGGTTCAGCCACTCGAGCCTTGGCATGTCCTCGAGCCAGTCTCGGCAAATCCGTCTTACACCGGTATCAGACAATACCAGAATATTCAACTGACTCAGGTATCTTAGTGGAGAATAGCCTATAAAAAAAACAATTTTACATTTAATTTTTAATGGCAGTAAGTCAGACTAAATCTTTCGACTATAAATTGATCCACAAACTAGCTCTTAGCTTAGTCTCTTAGCTTGGATCATACAACAGTGATTTCGTTGAATAATAAAAAAGATTCTTTATATAGTCATCTACAGTGTAATATGCTTTGCTCCATACTCATAAGGTAGATTTTAATTCAATTTTAAACCTAGTTTCATTGGGACATTTCAGAGACCATTTCACAAAATCACTCTTATAAATCCAACAACCCAGAGGAAACATGAACACAGAAAAAACTTACCGTCTGGCTCACAGATGTCATCGAAACCTGGATTGCTGCTGAGGTCTAGGTAAGTAAGATGTTCTAGTGGTTGTAATACATCCATCACATCGAGGCGGAGGTCATTATGCGACAGATCCAGTATTCGTACCTGAACCGCACTAGCAAACAGATCTCTGCAACAATTGACCAAGGGTTAGTTATTGCCATTCAGCGGGCCAATACTGCCAGCGCTTTTTGATACTTACCTAACATGCTTGTGTTTTAGTCATAATTTTCAATTTCTACCCTTCGGAGGGTTGGGCACATTTGCACCCAGGTGCAGTTACGAGTGGGTTATTTGATTCATTTGACTGTATTTACCTAAGTATAATACTTTTTATATTTTTTTAAGTTCCTAAGATTGGAAATACCACAATTCTAACGTTATTCTACCGTCAAGTAGTATAACTAAACGTTACCGTGGTAAAGAGCAATGTTTCCAGAAAAACCGTATAAAAAACCGGTAAATGTTTGGGTGCCGAGAGTAGCGCAGTGCTAGGCAGTGATTAGGGCTCTTATTGTGCAAATATCTGCCCGAAACTTTACCGTTACGGCAGGTGTGTTGCTTACCACCAGGCACATGGCTTGCCTTGTCATCTTTGTTTCAAAAGATTTTGTATTTACCTTGGAAGGGTGTGTAAGTGATTCATCGCTAACCGTAAAGATTGTAAGTTTGGTGAAAAGTCCAAAAGTCCAACGGGAAGCATCCCAAGTTCAAGCCAAACGAAAGAGATATTGATCAGTGCACTTGCACCAAATAACAGTTTGGGCTTTGCCGTAAAGTTTGCCGCTTTGATTATGTGTAGGTGTTCTAAACGTGAGCAGTTCGCTACCCAGTAGTCCGGCAGAGATCGGGCTGCTAAATCAAACACGTGGAGCTCCCGTAGTGCCTCGCAGTTTGATAACGGCTGCGGTTCAGGGTCCCTCCAGCCGTAAACAGAAAGCGTCTCCACAGAAGACGACACAGGCAGATTCCCTCTGACATTGAAGTCAATTTCTGCATAATGTACTTCGAGATTTCGGACTGAAGATGGTATGGTCGCTCCACTGGGTAATATTACATTACGCAACAATATTAATGTCGAAAGATTCTGCAGCGGAGCGAGGAAATTTCGTTCAGGTGTCATAGGATGATCCACGTCTATAGATAATTTCTGTAGTTGTTCAAGTCCTAGGAAGTGTGAAGCAGTGAGAGATGACGCAGACGGCATCCCAACAAGATACAATTCACAGAGTGAGTCTTGATCTCCGCTCTCGCACTGCAGCGCCACGTTGAGAGTAGTGAGTCCAGCGTTGAGAGTACTTGCGTCAGGCAATGGGCAGCGGTGCAGCGCCAGTTTTGATATGTTCCATGGTGGGAATGCACGAGGCAGCGCGACAGACTCCAGAACATTGGCTCCTTGGCAATATATATCAAGTGTTTGGAGATCTACACTCAGCAATATTGTTTTTTCTGAAGAAAAAAAAACCCATGTTTAATAGACTTCTTTTTTTCTGTTTAACCTACTTCCAAAAAAGGGGACGTTTCCAATTCGACCATCATTTTTTTATGTCTGTTGCCTGATTGCTCGAGAAAGCCCGGACCTGGTCTCTTATAAAATGTATCGAAATCGACAACACGAAATTGTGTAAAAACATTAATAAAAACTTATAATGCACTAAACTGGGAAATAAACACTTATATCCAATAAAAAAATATACCTAATTTAAAAAACTCCAAATCCCCGACTGCATAAAAAGTGAACCAAACTACGTACTTAAGAATAAAACAAGCATTAGATTTCTGGTGGTCTAGAATCCTATAATATGTTATTGAATTAATACTATTGCAGATAATAAAATATATTCTAGTAAAGGAACATATCAACTGACCAGTCGGGATCCATTAAACAATTAGATTGGCTGTAGAATAATAATGGATCTTATGGATCCCGACTGGGCAGTTGTTACGTTCCTTTACTAGAATATATTTTGTTTTCTGCCATAGTATTAATTTTTTAAACTTTAGTAACTTTGGAAACTACGCGGGTGAAACCGGAGGGCGTCGCCATGAGCATTGCCATGCTCTCGAGTTTACTCGAAGATTTCCCGAGCATGTCGCTAGAATTCAATTCATAGCCCACGAATAATTTGTCTGTGGCGCGCCATAAGAATTTTCACTTCAAAAATTAAAACGACTCGAAAACCACAGATAGGCTCTCAAAAGCAAAAATAAGTTAATATAATTATTATAAGCGCTACTCACTCGTCTATTTGAAATCTAGCCCACGAATAATTTGTCTGTGGCGCGCCATTAGAATTTTCACTTCAAAAATTAAAACGACTCGAAAACCACAGATAGGCGCTCAAAAGCAAAAATAAGTTAATATAATTATTATAAGCGCTACTCACTCGTCTATTTGAAATCAGATTTTAAAATCTGTCTCTAAAACTTTTTTCAAGTAAGTATAACAACAGATATAGAATGTGTGTCTTCGAATAAGTATTCGAAAGGAATCACTGTGTACCTTATATCTTGTCAGTGCGTACCTTCCACGATAAACTTTTGAATGGCTTTCTCTCTGGAATGGTTTGTTTGTGTTGTAAACTGACAGCGCGGATGTTGACAGCTCAGCAAGGGCCCTGCCATTGTTTCTGCCGGTGCTGTCGACACCAGTTGGAGTATTACGATGGCGCCAACGTACAGGGAGGTGGTCATATCGCTCGCTACGTCACTGAAATTATTTAAAGTTCGGTTTTATCACACAGATATCGGATCGTGTGCGTTAGCTAGATAGCTGAACATGATCTAATACCACACATCATGCTCTTTTCTATCCACTTGAAGCTAGAAAAAGTTACATTGTTTCATCGTTGATTTACCACAGACCCACAAACAGTAGATGTTTTTTGGTGCCTGGAAGAGTAATTCAAATCAATTCATTTATTCGAACCATGAACTCATCAGAACACTTGGTAGTGTAGATAATTTACAAAAAGACAAAGAATATGTGTAAATAATAAGACAAAACAATGTTTGTGGCTAGGCCGGTGATTGACCGGCTGATTAAGCTAGTTGATTGCGACATATTATTACAGCTTCGACGTATTTATTGTGTATGTAGGTACTTACGTATTAAATGTTTAAGCTTTAACTTTTGACGACACGCCTGGAGTGAGTGTGTTTTTATAAATCACTTTATAATACACCTGACAAGTATAAAAGCGTATTTTGTCTTCACTTTTAATTCAGGAATAATGGGCTTGCAAATGCAATACATAACGATACAAATAAGAGATTAAAAATATATAATTCAATCTTCCTCAAGAACAATAGTAAGTTCTATATTCTCTATTCTGGAAGCCAGTAACTAAACGCAAATGAAAACCAGTTTAACTTGACACCTGCGGTCACATTTGATAATTTGACAAGAATTCGCGATAAGAGCTGTGGCTCTCGATCTGGCTCGTTTCTAGTATCGAACACAAACATCTTTTGGCACTCAGCGGGGTAATACCACAGTATAAAGAAATACTACCATAAGTTCATCGCCTTCGATCTTGGAAGAAACTCCGAATATACATATCTAGAGGTTCAGACACGGTAAACAAAACCACAAACTAAACCGCGCTCACGAAATAGTAACATTGTACTTAATGTTGGCAATGGCGGATAATAAATAAATAATGTGTTTTAGTTATTCGTTGCCAGGGAATACCGGACCTGGCTATCAGCAGGATAAAAATCATTAAAAACAACAAAATTTATAATATTACCGTGATCACGGTAATATTATAATACAGTACTCCAACTTCATACAAACGGACGAAACGCGAGCTATACCTACGCGCCTCGATCTCGGGGTGCGCTCTCGGCAGAGACTACGAAAATCTATATGACAAATAAACTGATATGTTTTAGATATTCATATTAAAATTTATTAAATCGGAACATGTACATAGTTCATTTTAACTTCAATCTGCGTAGCATATGACCCTGTTAGGGCGTAGCAATACATTATTTATGTGGACTATTACAAGTTTAGTAAGAGGCTTAGACATCATTCACATGTTTTGGGGCGGTTATGTAATCAGATGTGTTTATAAAAACATGTGTTCAGAAAAACCGTAGGTATTATGTGAAAGACTATACTTATAAGCCGATGTTCTGTATAAAGTAGTGAAAATGTTGCCTACTTACTCTATTTTTCGTATCTTATCGCTTTAATGGTTTTGTTTGCGCCATAATATGGCAAAAAGTATGCAATACAACGCGGCGTAGTGCCACGCCTAAACGGCAAAAAACCGATCGAGACTCGCGGAAACATGCGATCGAGAAGAGGCCCTTTATTGGTCGAGCCGCGGGTCCTTCCGTGTGATTGGTCCGCGCCGCGACTCGCGCCCGCGGATCACCCCATGACGCGGAGGCACTTTCGCCCGCAGTCCAAAAACAACCCTTGTCACGTGCGCACGCGTCGCGGTCGCCGCGCCCGCGCATCCAAATATCGGCGGTATCGACCCTCGGCGCCGGCGTCATATCGGGCGCCTGAGCACACTTTGGACCCCGGACCACCTCGGATCCTCGGGAAAGCCGTATTGGGGTAAGTGGTGCACCGTTGTCGTATTTGCTTACATATTGCAGTATTGGCGAACGGCCCCGGCTGAAACAAGTGGTCATTACGAACCGGATTATCGGTTTCTAGCCCTATAAATTCATTGTTACAGTCCACTATTACATAATATTGTAACTATTTGCAGTTCTCTGAACGATAGTTTCGTACATACATTACCTACTTACCGATTATATCTACAGAACACAATACCTACCGGTCTTATGTATTATGTGCATTTACGTATAATTGTGTCTATTTAACTTATATTTGTAAGGGAGGCCTACTACAGGCACAACTGTTTACTTGCATATTTTACATGGCCGTGGTTTGTTGATGGGTTCGGAGTGTGTGATAATAAAAGTTCTTAATTTAAGCTATATAACGTCTGTGCCAGTGTCAGTGCTAGTAGCGTGTCTAACCTTCTAGAACATAGATTTCTGCCTACTTTAGTGGTTTAGGTTCGCGTGCCGCGCGGATTATAGGTCACGCCACGTGGCGTGTAAGTTACCTACAGGAGGTAGTTGTGAACCCCGCCCGACGTTCGGTTTACCTAGCGTGTGCGCCGCTCGCGCATAGCGGCTATTTTGCATCACCACGTGTCGTGTGGTCTGACTTGGACCCCGAAATTCGCGCGTATATAAATATTGCAGCCACTCGCGTATTAATACGGAATATATGCATCGCGTAACGATACTTTGTGTCAATACGTAATTTCATTTCGATCAAGTTGGAGCACAATTCGTAAAAGAAGCCAGTGTAAAAATATTACAGTAGGCATACCGAAGTAATGTTTTGTAGTTCGGTATTGGCCATATAAACAGTAGCTCAATATTGGTGTCGAATAAACAGTAGGTCAATGTTTGTGCCATATAAACAGTAGCTCAATTAGGAGAGTTTCCGCTAGGAACAGTAAACCAACATTTTATTAATAAATGAACATACAGTGCAAACGCCACACAATATCGTCACAGTGTAAAAACGTCACAGTGTAAAAAACGTCACAGTATAAAGAATGTTTAGCAGTAAAATACTACAGTTATAAACAGTTAAAATCACGTTACGGATTGCAGAATTTATTTTGTGGTAATTAGTACTTAACCCAACGAAACAAAATGTCGAAGTCGGAAGATAATCGTAAAAAATTAAAAATTAAATTGGCCGAAGCTAGACTTAAGTCTTATTATGCTCGAATTCAAGGATTGCATGAAATGGCATCCAAACTTAATCCTTCTGACGGTAAAGAAGTGCAACATTTTCTAGACGCGTCGTCTAATTTGACTTTAATGCGCAGTGAGTTTAATAATGAGTTCGACGAACTTAGTTTAATAAAAATGGAATTATATCCAGAAACGGAACTGGACATGAAAGCGTTCGAATGTTTTGAAAGTATGTTTGTAATGGTACAGGGAAAGGTCAACTTCCTTGCTAAGGCTACAAAAACATCAACCGGTCCAGTCGAAAATTCTACGCTTAAAATGAAACTACCGCCAGTGGAGTTACCGAAGTTCAGCGGCGATGCAAAAGCATGGCGTATGTTTATTGAATGTTTTAATAGCATGGTTCATGACAACCCGCAAATATCAAATTCAGAAAAAGTGTACTATTTATGCGGGCAGTTGTCCGGCCGGGCGTTAGAATGCGTCGCGGGTATCACGCCTACCGCGGACAACTATGCGCTCATTTACGAGACGCTAACGTCCACATTTGAAGATATCAGATCCATGGCCACAGCTTATCTGGATGACTTGTTAAACGTAAAGAAATTGCAGCATCCTACCGTGGATGGGTTAACTGGATTTATCGATAAATTTTCAGTCTCAGTCGCAGCATTTCAAAGGCTAGACATTCCGGCAAAGCTGGATTTCATTTTTCTGCATTTGGCCCTAAAGCGAGTAGATGTGGAAACGGCCCGGCTATTCGAAAACTCCGTTCGGCACCAGACCATACCAAAATACGAAAATTTTGTAAAATTTGTTAAGGAACAAGTCAAAATTATAACAAGAACTGGAGAACATACTCCATGTCTGAACGTTAAAGGTGGATCCGCGTTTAATAAAATCCGGTACCTAAAAACACGTCAGCTTCTGGAAGAGCTATCCGAGCATTGATGACGTCCAATACAGGGTGTCCGCTATGTAACCGAGAACATGTGAATTTCTCTCACTGTACCGAATTCTTAAATTTATCGGTAAAGGAGCGGTTTAATATGGTTAAACTAAATAGTGGTTGCGTCATATGTTTGAGTTGTCAGCATAAAACAAACGTATGCAAGATTAAAGGTAGCTGTAACACGTGTTCAGGTAAGAGTCACCACACTTTTTGCATTTCGCTAAACCACAGGTTAGTACTTCGCTGCCGATTTCTAGCATAGAGGAAGAGTCAGGCGTAGAGATGGAGTATGAAAACGAAAGGACTGATGAAGACGTTGTGTTATGTTCGATACAAGACTCATTGCCGAAGGATTTAATGCCAGAAGGTCGGTTGACTACTGTTTTGCTAGGTACCGCTCGAGTGCGGGTATTAGATGCGTCGGGTACTGCCCATTCAGTAAGGTGTCTCATCGATAATGGGTCACAGAACCATTTCATCTCCAGAACGTGCTGTGAACGGTTGGCTTTGAAACCACAGAACCTCGGGTCTCCGATGGTGGTAAACGGCTTTGGAGGAAGCTCCAATCCTGTAATAGGAGTAACGGAGTTAGAGTTGTTTTCGCGGTTCGATAGGAGTAAGCCTTACAAGGTAAGGCCTTTAGTCGTAGAGGAATTACCCATAGGCTACCTACGGTTACCATAGACAAGTCCATGTTGAGGTATCTTAGGGGTGCTCCGTTGGCAGATGACACTTTTGATTGTCCGGGAGAAATTGATATGCTCATTGGAGCCCAAATGTTTTCTAAACTTCTGTTACCTAAGCGCATATTGGGCCCCCCTGGGCGTCCCGATGCAATACAGACGACGTTAGGATTTGTTCTTATGGGAGATGCGCCAATCTTGAAACCAACGCCTCGACGTAGTACGGCAGCATTTTGCACTTTCACCGGGGCTCGGTTAGACGAAGTAGTTAAACGCTTTTGGGAATTAGAAGAAGTTCCTTCGTATTCCGCTTCCCGGCTAAGCCGAGAGGAACAAGAATGTGAGAAATATTATGCATCCACCACCACTCGAGATAATAATGGGAGATATACCGTAGCCCTGCCTTTTAAATCCGACGTGACTAATTTGGGGAACTCTATGCCAACGGCGGAAAAACGGTTTTGGCTCTTGAAAAAGGATGAAAGTTTCCACTCAGCTTAAAAACGCTTATGATGAAATAATTAGAGAGTATTGTCAGAAAGATATTATAGTACCAGTACCAAGGTCATCATCGGGTTATATTATTCCTCATCACGGAGTCTTACGGAACGATAAAGTTACTACCAAATTACGCGTGGTGTTGGATGCTAGCGCCCTTACGGATAAAAATGTCTCGCTGAACCAAATATTACACACAGGTCCAAACTTGCAAGGCGACATATTCCGAATTTTGCTTAATTTCCGACTGTTCCCGGTGGCATTTTGCGCGGATGTTAAACAAATGTACTTACAAATTAAGATGGCTGCACCGCATAGGAAATACTTGAGAATGTTGTATCGCTTTAATCCAGGTGAAGATTTGCAGCTGTATGAATTCAACAGACTTTGTTTTGGGCTGTCTGTGAGCCCTTATTTAGCCCTTCGCACAGTACGGCAGCTATGTAAAGATGAAGGGGAAAGTTTCCCCTTAGCAAGCAAGGTGGCTAGCAGGGATTTATATATGGATGATATAGTCTCAAGTGAAAGCTCAGTATCGGTCGCTACACAAGCCTCAGTGGAGTTGATAAATTTATTTAAATCAGGCGGGTTCGATCTCACAAAATGGTCTAGTAATTCCAAGCAACTACTCGCACGGCTACCAGCAACTCATTTGCATCCCCAGGTAGTCAATTTCGAGGATGACGGCGGTCAAAAAAATTCTGGGCGTTAAATGGGATCCTCGAGAGGATTCGTTTTCTTTCGATATATCCCCTGGTAGAGACCTCTGCACTAAAAAGGAATATTCTTTCGGCTGTTGCGAAGTTATGGGATGTGCTAGGATTTGCAGCCCCGGTGATTCTATATGCGAAATTGATCATCCAAGAGATGTGGAGTTTAAAATTAGACTGGGATTCGGTTCCCCCTAAAGCTATTTTCGATAAATGGAGGAAGTTCCAAGAAGAATTACCATTGTTGGCTCAGTTATCCATTCCGAGGCATGTAGGTGTTGTTGATGGAGCAGATGTCACCTTATTAGCCTTTTCCGATGCTAGCGAAAAGGCGTACGGAGCAGTTGTATACCTCCACATTCAGACTGAAAAGGGTACAGACGTGAATTTATTATGCGCAAAATCGCGGGTAGCCCCTTTGAAATCGGTCACTTTGGCCCGTCTGGAACTCTGCGGAGCAGTATTGTTGGCCAAGTTAGTCAAGGTAGTGATTCATACGTACGAGTCGCGTTGGAAAATTCGGCGAGTTTTTGCATTTACCGATTCTACAGTGGTATTGCATTGGATTCATTCTAGTCCTCACCGGTGGAAGGCTTTCGTGGCCAATAGAGTCGCGCAGATTCAAGAAAATCTAAGTTCGGATAGCTTCCATCATATTTCTGGAAAAGAAAACCCGAGCGATTGTCTGTCCCGTGGTCTTACTCCAGCACAGCTTTTAGAACACCCGCTGTGGTTCAAAGGTCCTTCCTGGATCGCACAACCGTTGGAAACGTGGCCAATACAGCCATTTAAACCAGCCGAGACCATTGTTGCCGAAGCTAAACCGGCCGTAGTGTTAACGACAACAAAAACAAATCCGCCTGTTCTATATCAATTAAGTCAACGGATATCCTCATGGTCAAAATTGGTTCGTATAGCAGCCTATGTGTTAAGGTTTGCAACCAAGGTTAAAGTTAGAGGTCCATTGGCAGTAGAAGAGTTAGACAGGGCCGAATTGGCTATTATTAGAGCGGTGCAAACGGTGTATTTTCGCGACATAATTGAAGCCATTCGGGAAAATAAGGTTTGTAGGAAGTCGGTGCAAAACCTGCGTCCGATTTTGGTAGCTAACGTCTTACGAGTTGGAGGTAGGTTAGAAAAAGCCAACATTACCTTTGATCACAAACATCCTATTCTATTGCCGAAAAAAGACCATGTGGTAAATCTTATTATCGATCATATGCATCGCAAAAAATTGTCATACCGGTCCACATTTGTTATTGTCAATTCTTAGACAGACATTTTGGATATTATCTGGCCGCAGCATTGTACGATCTCGGGTGCACGCCTGTAATGTCTGTTTTCGAGTTCGTCCTCAACCTTTTAACGCTCCAGTCATGGCAAATTTACCAGAATGTAGATTACAAGTTACGAAGCCATTTGCTCAGACGGGGGTTGATTATTTTGGTCCAATAAATATAACATTATCTCGTGGGCGAGGTATAAAGACTCAAAAGGCATATGTGGCAGTTTTTTTTGTGTCTCACGACAAGATGCACGCACGTTGAAATAGCTCCAGATTTAAGTACAAACTCATTCTTGAACGCTCTGAAAAGATTCCTGGCTAGACGTGGTCCAGTACAACAAATTATGTCAGATAACGGTACTAATTTCATTGGAGCCCGATCTTATCTTAAAGAACTATATGATTTTATTCGATCCGATGAGTACGTTAAGGTTTGGGGGGAGGAGCTGAATAGTCATCGCATAAAATGGCAAATGATTCCCCCGAATGGCCCACATTTTGGAGGAGGATGGGAAGCGACAGTGAAAGCCTTTAAATCGCATCTATTCCGAGTCCTCGGCGATCAAATATTAACCTACGAAGAACTTTTAACGGTACTGTGTCAGATAGAAGCCATTTTAAATTCGAGACCTTTGGGCATAACTCTTAGTTCTGATCCCTCAGAACCCGTAGCACTGACCCCAGCTCATTTTCTACACATGACCCCACTAAGCTCATTGCCAGCCGCCCCGGTTGAAGAAACCGGGACTTCCTGTTGTCCAGGTATTTGCTCCTGGATCAAATAGTGCAATCTTATTGGCGCCGGTGGAGTCAGGAATATTTGCACACATTACAAGTTCGAGGAAAGTGGTTAACCGACACCGAACCCGTCAAGAAAGGCACGGTTGTGATAATAATGCAACGAAACACCGCTCCTTTGCATTGGCCGCTAGGTATCATTCAGAAAGTTTTCTCCGGAGAAGACAGTAGAACTAGGGTAGCATTAGTTCGTTCAAAATCTGGGACTATGATGCGGCCCATTGTGCGACTTTGTCCACTACCATCTCAGTAAATCCCTGTGGTTGGGAGTAAAACTTTGTAAATATTTATGTTAGTTGTTAATTGTATGTAAAGTATATTCAATCCTTTTGGTTAAATTGTTGTTGATCTCCTACCTGATAGTCTTATTATTCACCTATAACACTACACATAGTACACAACACATTACCTTTAGATCGGAACATTCATTATTCATTACACTAGTTTGATAGTTACAACTTTAATTGAAAGAGACCCTTTCAAGCCGGGGCTGTTGTTTGCGCCATAATATGGCAAAAGTATGCAATACAACGCGGCGTAGTGCCACGCCTAAAACGGCAAAAAACCGATCGAGACTCGCGGAAACATGCGATCGAGAAGAGGCCCTTTATTGGTCGAGCCGCGGGTCCTTCCGTGTGATTGGTCCGCGCCGCGACTCGCGCCCGCGGATCACCCCATGACGCGGAGGCACTTTCGCCCGCAGTCCAAAACAACCCTTGTCACGTGCGCACGCGTCGCGGTCGCCGCGCCCGCGCATCCAAATATCGGCGGTATCGACCCTCGGCGCCGGCGTCATATCGGGCGCCTGAGCACACTTTGGACCCCGGACCACCTCGGATCCTCGGGAAAGCCGTATTGGGGTAAGTGGTGCACCCGTTGTCGTATTTGCTTACATATTGCAGTATTGGCGAACGGCCCCGGCTGAAACAGGTTTCAATGTCTAGTTTAATCGTATTAAATTAGTTTTGGTTTGTTAATGTAACATGGTACTGAGATGAAAATGAATCATTGACTCAAAATCGATACTTTTAGTTACTAAAAATCGTATATCGTAATAAATAAAATCTTTATTTTTCATAGGTTACTTATCTCTAAAATGGAACGTTAGAAAGAGACGCAAATATATGTTGCCACTCTTCGTTTCGCCACGTGTACTTTGATCCCACCTGGCCCTAGAAGAGTCGACCACCCCTGGTCACGGCTGTACCGCAGTGTCGAACGGACGGTGTGTTGTTTTTTAACAATAACCGCGCGATTTTTTCTCGTTTGTGTTTTTGGAACATCAGCCATGAAACGATGTCGCTTTTTTGAGATACGAGAAGTCCGATAATAGAAAGGGCAAGGTGGTGTTAGATTATGCAGATCAATTTCATAGCAAAAGAAATCTGCAAACGCTTTTGCTAATTTTTTAAGTGCGGAGCGAAGTTTAGGTGAAATCGAAAGGAATCGGTTAGGTTAGGTTAGAGCTGTGGCCAACAATGCACGAGCCGAGCGAGCGAAGCGAGCGTGCCGCGGCAGCGGCCGGCGAAGTGCCTGAAAAACTGCAACAGAAATCTACTTACACATTAGCAAAATTTTAAAGTGCAGAACGAAGTGTAGGAGACATCGGAAGGTATTGGTTAGGTTAAGTTAGTACTGTAACCAATAATGCACGAGCCGAGCGAGCGAAGCGACTGTCGAAGTGCCAGATCCAAATCGCTTTTGTTTCTCTACACAGGGCACTTGAATAGGTATGTATTACAAAAATAATTATGGAAAAGATTTTCCAATAATAAAAACTACCTGTATATAATATAACACTATTGTTGATAAGTATGTACTTATCAACAATATGAATTACTCTAACTGAAACATTCGCTACATGGAAGTTGGCCTTTTAAAAAATGTAATTATAAAGGGAGACCAAACGTACAGTTGGCAAATGTTAGGTTGGGAAATAAAACGAAATTATGTGATAAGTTTGCCAAAAGTTTTGATTATTTGATTATTCGGTGAAATAAAATTTTGCGAAACGTTAGTTGGCAAGTGATAATCTGCCAAACAATTTTTGGCGAAAAGGCAGAGAACCAAAGAAATGTAATTAAATATCCTAGAGTAGTGGTCCGCCCCGGTTTCGCACGTAGCACGTCCAACCTTTTTTTTTTTTTTTTTGTGGGGTAAATGCATTGACGCACCATCCACCGTGTAGGGACACGGTAGGTGTGTCGGGCCCGACACCAATACTAAAAGTGAAGTGGTGCCCCTACCGACTAAAACCCCCACAGGTTTCTCCAGCATAGCCGTGAGCATGGCCATGGTCCCGAGCGTTCCCGAAGATTTCTTATCATTTCCGAGCGTGACGCTAGAATTCAATTGACAACCAACGAAAAATCTGTCTATAGTACTGGGCTTAGGCACAGAGAAATCTGTGGGCCTAGGCTTCTTGCTGGTTTAGTAAAAGCCTCGTTTAGAACGAATGTTTAATCTCCGCTAATACAGCTCACAATAATTAATTAATTTAATTTGAAGTTATAGTAGTTTTTATGTATGTGAAAAAATAGGGGCGCTAAAAAATTATTAATTCTCAAAATGGGCACCAGACTGTATAATATAAGTTTGGGAACCCCTTTACACTAACAATACACGGTTACAAGGAACTCTGCTAGTGAAGAAGTAAAACTAATAGCAAACATTAGTGTAATTACTAGAAAATAAACAACTAAGGAGTATTGACCGAGTCGTTTACTTGACTCAGTCTTTTTATTGCAGTTGCAAGTATCCGTTGCAGTATAAACAGTAAGGCCGACAACGGACAGTTTCAGCAGTATGGACAATGTGAATAGTGATTATTTTATTAAAATTGAATAGTATCCTATGCAGTTTGTTTGGGATAGTTACTGTAATTAGTTTTTTTCAATTATAACGCACTTACCACTAAGGTCGAATTTAAACAGTTGTAACGTTTTTTCTACAGCATTTAGTAATAATTAGTAGTAGTTTGACGTCAATCTCTAGACTATTATTTTCTCGTATTTAAAAAGCTTTTAATAACAAACATAAAAATTAAAGTTCAGAATCCAGTTTTGAGCACTAATAGAGCAATATAAGTAATTAGTGTAAGTATTTTGGTAAAAATAAAGGCATGTTTTTATTTTTAAGATTTTAGTGCAAATTATTAACATTTTGTCTGTAAACAATACCAGTCGATTGATTATTTTCCTAATTTTTGTGGAACGTCTAAGATTCCAGAAAAAAGTTAAGTATGCAAAGTATGTATAACCATAGGCGGGAAATCGAAGTTTAGGTATACCTACAGGTTTTTGGAAGTTAAACTTCTTTGGCGTGTGAAGGAAAAACATGTAATTTTTTACGCGCGCACACGAAATACAGACACCCTGAAGTTTGTCGAAGTCAAAGTTAAAGTTCATAATTCCTAAGTGTACAATTAACTAAAAAAAAACACTTTTTTAATAAAGATTACAACTAATTTTAGGTTAATACTTCTTGCGTTGAAAATATTCCAGGTATTCTATGATTGAAGCATAGATTTCTAATTTTTTTTCATGTCTTTGGATTAAAGTTAGACTTCTCAGCGCGAAGAATAAAGAGAAGAAGTATTTAAAAACTCCTTGTGTGCGTACATAAAATTATACTGTTTGTATGGAAGTACTGTACTTTTATATCTTCATAATATGACGGCAGAAGCAGTGCCCCGCATGTTGCGCGATTTTTTTTTCAGTTTGATAGTTAATACAAAACAAGTAGCCTACATGTCTTTCCAGACTATAATCTATATATATGTTCTAAATTTCAACCCGATCTGTTAAGTAGTTTGTTTTCGCTTTCATTCTCGTTTATAATATCTGTACCTAGGATAACATTGATATGCATTTGACATAAAACTCTTATTTATTTTGAATTACAAACACACAAACAGACACTTCAATCTCATTTATACGTATAGCTAGATATCTAGATATCATCAGTGTTTTACCTGCATGAGGAAAATAGAAGTACAGAAACTCGGCTCGTTTGAAACTGGTTCCTATTAACTGTAAGCGTGTTGTCACTGTCGACTTGCATCTCGAAGAGGCAACAATGGTACGTGCGATATTACAAATATTTAGAAATTAAATTCTTCATTTTTATTCGACTTCAAAAAATGTTCTCAATTTGGTTAGATTTTTTTTTGTGTATGTTACGCAATAACGTCGCTAATTGCGAATCAATTATGATGGTTATTTTTTTAAACGTAAAACCATCCCATAATTATAAAATTTTATAGAAATCATTGTCATTTTTTTAAATATCAATAAAATAACTGAATTTTTCGTACATTTCCAATATAAATTCTTTCGTCATAGCTTCTTCTGAAATTTACAAATTTAGTCAAATGTCTCAATTTAATTTTAAAATGAAGTAGATTTTTGTTCTTTCGGGAAAAATAAATTTAAGTGCAAACATTAACTATACAACGACACTCAAGGGACTCTGCATATTTGGATTTATCTTTAAATGGAAAGAAGAGAAATCTGTATTAGAAAAACAAAAATACAAAAAAAAAGTAATTTTGTTGAATGTTTTAACTTATTTTATTCGTATCTGACAGTCTAATTCTATTAAACGTGTTTCAGATTGGAAAGGTCCTGATATTCTTGTGCGTGGTGTCGGCGACGTTGGCTGGGGACCTGGATGCCATCATGCAGTCCATCTCCGGCGCCACTGAACCGAGCGGCGTTCCCGCCAGCACCACCACTGAAGGTAACCAGATGTTTACAGAAAACAATTGGCAGTCGTAGGGACTGACGACAGAAGTGAAAACTTACTCGTATAACTCAGAATTTGATAGCTTACTTTGGAAACTACGCGGGTGTAATCCATGTTGCCACCACAAAATGGCGAATTACAGTTTTTTTCACTGTTACCTCAATATGGGTATCAAATGAACAATTGAATGAAAATTGACATTGACATTGACACAATTGAAAATTGAAAACAAATGAAAATAGACTAGTAGAACACTGTGTACTACGTCAAATTTCAAATCCAAGATGACCGCTAACACAAAATGGCGAAATACATTTCTTTTTTTCATAACTCCCTCATTATGGGTATCAATTAAAAGGGCTTGACTAGTAGAATGTTGTACAAATTACAAATCCGAGGTAGTCGGGGGTTAAACATTTTTTTCATTTTGTTCTTGTTTTGGTTGGGGGTTAAAAAGTGCAATGAATGGGGGACTGGCCGTGCGCTACGGTTCTTGTACGAGTTTTTTTTAAAAATAAAAAGTGACGAGACGAGCAGGACATGTGCCTGATGGTAAGCAACATGCCTGCCACATAACAGCACAGTGACACGCAGCTTTTGGAACATGAAGAGTCCAAATTATTACCTAGCTCGTCACCCAGAGATCTAAGATGCTCATATCTCTAAACCCTGTAATTTCTCTGGAAACATTGCCCTTCAAACCGGAACACAGTTAATATGATGTAGCGTAGGTACTTACCTACAATTAGTCACTCTAGATTTTTCACTGTGATTCACTCTTCTAATAGCCTAGTAATGCTAGGCTAGTAATTAAAACATAGATCTCAACATCCTGAGGTTGCAGGTCCTAGGTTCCTACAAATTTGTCTACACCAGGCTTTAACGCTGAAATAAAACATCGTGAGAAAAACCGTCATGTGTTTTATACATAGTGACGAGACGAGCAAGACATGTGCCTGATGGTAGGTTACATGCCTGCCACATAACAGCACAGTGACACGCAGCTACTGGAACATGAAGAAAGTCTAAGTCACTATCTAACACTGCACTGCGCTCGTCACCCAGAGACATATAAGATATTTTATCTCTGTGCCTGACCCATAATATGTATTTTATAGAAATCTGTGTGGTGGTTTTGAAATATCAAACTAATAATGATGCTGGATACCTAACACAAGTTACGAAATTATATCGAGTTTCCCAATTTAATTTTAATTTGAAGGCTGTTTTTGTTTTTTCTCACGTAATTTAATTATTATGGGATGCATTTCGGAGACTGTGCATCCGATATGCCTGATACAGTACCACCACAATAATGTTTACTTGTAATGTTGCAGCTTACGTCGCCTGTACCAATTTCAATGGAGAGAAGGGCGAGTGCGTCCCCTACTACAAGTGCCAAGTAAAGGAACTTGAAACCATCAATATACAGTGAGTTGACAAATACAAATACAAAAAATGTTTATTGCTGTTTGCAGGTAAGATAAGATGATACAAAACATTTTAAAAGTTGACCCATACAAACTGGCCTCTGCGAGAGGCATGCAATATGTCTGGCAAGACCATTTGTTGTAGGTAAGTAGTCTTAATTTATAAAATGAAAAAAAAATAAGTCAGCTGATTAAAGTCTTCTTCTTCTTCATCTTCTTTTTATTTCTGGTTTTTATTTATGTCATCTGATTGTTCATCTTCAGTCGACAGACGTTTATGTTGTTATATCTATGTACCTATACTATAAAGAGATTCTCATTTTCATACCTACGGTATAGAGGTAGAATGACGAGACAAGCAGGTAAAACAGCACAGTGACGTAGCTTTTAGAACATGAAGAGTCCAAATTACCTACCACTGTACTGCGCGCGTCACCCAGAGGTATAAGATCTCTATGCTCTGTAATTCCACTGGAAACATTGCCTGTCCCCTGATTTCCACAACGAACGGTCCCGCGCAACCTGCAACCAGCGGTTTCCAGCGACCTTTGTGAGGTCATCTGTCCATCTAGTGGAGGCCGTCCAACACTGCGTCTTCCGGTTCGTGGTCGCCACTCGAGAACCTTTCTTCTCCATCGGTTGTCAGTTCTGCGAGCGATGTGGCCTGCCCGTTGCCACTCCAGCTTGCTTACTCTTTGAGCTATGTCGGCCACTTTCGTTCTTACAAACACACAAACGTTTTGTTTAGTACAAACTCTTCAGCAGTTTCATTTTCATTACAGACTTTTTTTAATAAAATAATGTCTCATCCACAGCTACCCTACGGAATTCGAGTGCGCGTCATACCTCGACGTCTGCTGCACTGGCTCGGAGAGGATCGACCTCACCCCGAACCCGCGACTAGTGAGCCGCCGAAGTGAGCTGGGTGGTCGTCTGATAGTCAGTGACGTGTGTTTGTCTTTAAATACTAATAAATACATTTTCAACGGACAGAGATTTCATTAACATAAGTAACCCTACCCTTATTCGAAAAAGATTTCAGTCTTGAACATCGATTGCTAGCTTAAAGGCTTATATAAGGCAACGCTAATAGTTGTATGACTCTTAGCAGAGTCCGCCTGGGGAGGTACCACACCTTTACCAGTTATTCTATCGCTAGGGAGTAATGTACAAAAATTACTGTGTTCCGGTTTGAAGGGCAATGTTTCCAGAGAAATTACTGGGCAGAAATTATTAGAGATGTAACATCTTAGATCTCTAGGTGACGAGCGCAGTGCAGTGCTAGGTAATGATTTGGACCCTTCATGTTCCAATAGCTTCGTGTCACTGTGGTGTTACGTGGCAGGTATGTTGCTTAACATCAGGCACATGTCCTGCTCATCTCGTCAATCTTTATTTAAAAAAAAAGGCTTGGCTAAATTTAGACTACTGAATACAGAAGCAAATTTAGAGACATGAGTTCTCATGTTTCTGAATGTTCAGTCGATTTTCGTAGTTTCGGGGACCACAAAGTATTGTTTTAACAAATTATTAAAAATGAACTAAGATATAGGCATGGACTTATAAAAAAGTCGGACGTAGTCTCGCTAAAACAAAAACTGTGTCACTAGAGTCGGCCACATTTGTCAGGTAGCCACTGATAGTCTGACACGCACACTTATACACAAGTAGCGCGTGTAATGACCCACTGATGTGTGCGTGTCAGTCTGTATGTGACAGCGCACACGTGCATATTGTGTGGCCGACTCGATGGACAGTTCTTGTTTTAGTCGGACGTAGGTCCAACTTTTTTCGTTTATTTCCCTTGACACTACCGCTTGGCACTACTGGTAGTGCCACGGGAAATTTTACTTTCCCGTGGCACTACTGCTCTTATTGGCTGATTAAACGCCTACTGTAAAATTTCCCGTGGATTACCTCATTACCCGTGGCACTACTAAAGTTTTCAAAAATTAAAAAGGCCCATTCAGACATCGTAGAAAGACTGTTAGGGAACAAAACTACTCTTAAACTGAAACAAACTATTTTTAAAATATTTATATCAAAACTGTATTCAAAACAAGTATCGGTTCAGTAGTAAAAAAAACATCATAATATGATAATTTTTACACCCAAATTTAAACAGTCCTTTTTAGAGTTCCTTACCCAAAGTCTAAAAACGGGACCCTATTACTGAGACTTCGCTGTCCGTCTGTCACTAGGCTGTGTCTCAACAACGGTGATAGCTAAACAGTTAACATTTTCACAGATGATGTATTTCTATTGCCGCTATAACAACAAATACTAAAAATAAAATAAATATTTAAGGGGGCTCCCATACAACAAACTTGTTTTTTACCGTTTTTCACTGTTACGGGTTGTATTCACAGAATATTAGAATATTTAGTTTTATGTTCTGATAAAATACTAACTACTCTATAGCATTTTAAATTAAACTGTCCATAAGGTATTTAGCATATTTTCAAATGCTGTTTTCAATCGTTTTCAATGAACAGACAAAAAGGTACAATATAGAATACGCATATTTTGAGCAACTGATAACGCACTGGACACAAAACTCAGATTAGACTATTTGATCATTCCGAAAATGCCAAAATAATGAGACTGTAAAACTATGAGACCCAAAAAAATAACAGCATCTTACTGAAAAAAATTGTTTAAAAAAGAAATAAAATGCCCCTATTGACCTATATTTTTTGTACCGTGCAATTCATACTTAGTGCAATTCTTACTACGGACAAAGTCATTAGCCCTCCATTTGGATTCACCGTATTCGGGTAAAAACATTAGCGCAGCTTCTCTTCTTCTTCTTTTTTGGAACTCTGTGAGGAGTTTCAACAACCGTGATAAAGTTATTGAACCCTTCGTCACCCTTTTATTAATTTTAGAGTGCCAACCTTCCAAAACGTTATTGGTTCTATGGCGTAAACCATACACACTCAACATCTTTAGATTTTTTTTTTTTTAAGCCAGAAATTCTGCTTTTATATATTTCCAACCCTCCGCTATGTTTTCACACGGCAACAACGGCAGCGCTGCTGTAAGTCCAGTGATGCGTTTGTGAGCTTTCCTTTTAACATGGCCTAGAACTTTAGCTTTTTTCCACACTGCTCTTGACCAATGGTAAAAGCACCCTTTTAGTTAAACGTCTGGAAAAATTTGTGTCTGTGAAAAAGAAGGTTTTATGGATCCATCCCAGTAGTAATATAATAATAGCACAAGTGGGAAACTAAACAGTAATATGAGGCCTCCGCAGTTATCGAACTGCTGAATGCTAATTAACTACAGATACGGGGTAACTGGGATGCACCCGTTTTTGATTTTTCAATGGAAATTAATGGAAAGGCCATTTTTAAATGTCCATGAAAAATAGACACGTGCCACGGGAATATTATTTCGCTAGTAGTGTCACGGGAAATATTATTTCCTGTGACACTACTAGCGACCGTGTAGTGTCACGGGAATGTGTGCTTTTTACCCAGTGGCTCTACTGGTAGTGCCACGGGAAAGTAAAATTTCCCGTGGCACTACCAGTAGTGCCAAGCGGTAGTGTCAAGGGAAATAAACGACTTTTTTTATACGTCCATGGACATAGGTATCTAGATCATCAAATTTGTAGTCATGGTTTAAGGGTCGTCAATTTTGTCATTTTATTAATAGCTTCTATAATGAATTCAACATTGAGTCTTGGGATTTTACATGACATGAGCGATTAATCTATACTTATAATAAAACTGTAACGGGTCGAATTCTGTACATTGAAGATATTTTGAAAAAAAAATTTTTGGGGCACTCCATAGTCGATACTGATGGCGAAACTGCATTTTTTTTCTTTCATGTCTGTCTGTCTGTCTGTCTTTCTGTATAGAGATCACGCATCACGCCGAAACTACTGATTCAATTCAGCTGAAACTTGGCATGATTTTAGTTTATGCTAAGGACATTGCTGTAGGATACTTTTGATCCCCAAATTCTGATCGGTTTTCTTGCGGGAGGGGTCGAAAGTCAGAATGTGTATTTGGTTGTAACTCATGTTTGCGTTGTTTAATTTCATTAATACTTTTTTTGTTAGAAAGAACACACTTTTTATATTGTCCCGTCAAAATTTGAACAATATCGGTCTGTTGGTTCGGAAATTACACAAACATTAAATAATAACGACACGCGCGGCGCGTTCGGTACATACTAACTTCTAAGTATTCTGTGTATCACAAACGATCCACAGAATATCTAGATTCTAGAAAGTGCCCACGTGATCGCGTCGCGTCGTCTTGGATGACAAAATAACTGTCAAAAATATATTTATGTGTGGAAAAACAAACATCATTCGATTATAATCACAGACTAAGTAGAGAGATACACTAATCGACTTCAAACAAGGAGGATGTTCTCAATCGGGTTGCATGTTTTTTTATTTGGTTTTATTTTACGCGATAACGCCGCTAATTGTTAGTTGATTTTGATAATTTTCTGATAATTTACTTTTTTGGTTTGGTAGAAAATACTTCAGAGGTGATCTTAGATATCGAAAACAGGGAGGTAGTTTTTCAAATATCAATAAAAAACTAAAATCAGCTTAGATTTATCTGTACGACATAGTTATACAATTTCTTCTTAATCTTCTTATAAAATTTAGTCGAATGACAGAATTAAATTACCTGTCATTGAAGTAGATTTTTGTATTTTGGAGAAAACATATCAGCATAATAAGTAGCAGCATAAACAACCCATTAAATGTTCCCACTGCTGGGCGTCGGGGCCTTCTCTCGCAAGGAGAGAGACAAGGCTATAATATAATCCACCACGCTGGCCCAGTGTCGGTTGGTGGATGACATATGACTTAGAATTTAGATTATAGGTAGATTTCGGTTTCTTCACGGTGTTTTCCTTCACCGTTTTAATTACCGGCATTACGAACATGACTCTGAAAAGATAGTGGTGCGCGTGGTTTTGAACCCTGGGTCTCCGGATCGACAGTCGCCGTTCTCCCGACTAGGTCAGCTGTGACTTACTAGACCAGCTGTAACTTATTAGAAAACGTATTATTTCAATCCAAATACTGTTTAAAATTTAAAGGTAGTGTTCAACAAGCTTCGGTGACCGAAGCAGACCGTTGTTAGGGTTCCGTACACAAAGGGTAAAAACGGGACCCTATTACTGAGACTTCGCTATCGGTCCGTCCGTCTGTCACCAGGCTGTATCTCAAGAACGGTGATAGCTAGACAGTTGAAATTTTCGCAGATGATGTATTTTTATTGCCGCTTTAACAAAAAAATACTAAAAATAAAATAAATATTTAAGAGGTGTTGTATGGGTGCATACAACAAACTTGATTTTTTACCGTTTCTTTAAATTAATATAAGCATATATTTTCGTAAAGAACTTGATGTGATGTTAAGGTAAAAGCCAAAAATGAAAAATATATGCACCCGTTTTGGCGTAGATAATATAGGTGATTTGCGTTCACATTCAAAATAACAAGCAACATAATATTCTCAATAGACGGCGCTAATGCCAGTTTAAATCTAAAAGCACTAAAGGCTATTTAAATCGATGTTTTGCTATTGTGGTATGCATTTTTTCTTTCATCACTAGGTGGCGTTACTGGTATTCTAAATTGTACTAATAAGTTTTTGCTGCTAAAAGGATTATGATGCCAAATTTGGATTCTTTCGTTCTTGATTTTTTTTCTGTGTTACCAACAATTAAATTCATACATTAACATTTCACTAGGACTTGGCTTAGATTTACGGGTTCAACTTGCTTGAATATCATTAAAACTCAAAATTTTAATTATTTTGTTTCCACACAGGCTTCGTTCAAAATTTTACGCCGGCGAAGTCGCGGGTAACAACTAGAAAACAGCTTGCGGATAAAAAGAAATAGGTAAGTAGGTATCAGATCATGCACATTAGCTTCAGACTTTTCATAATGTATCCTATAAAAATCCTACAAACTTAACACTTGCGGCTATGTTCGATACTATGAAACTTTACTAAGTATGTTTGATTTTGTTTAAAAAAGAAAAATAAAGATGATAAAATTAAATAAATTTTTGTGTGGAAAAACAAATTCACTCAAACTCAAAGGTTTTTCAATGACTACTTATCCAAATATTTGACGTACGATACTTCCAATTAATGTATAAGTCAGTAACATCTGCTTACGCGAACGAAGTAGCGGGTTCAGCTAGTTATTAATACTTTTATAAATGAATTGTAATTCTGACGTTAAGTTTCGGGTTTTTATGGTAAGGCCGATGAATCATGTATTTTGTTATATTATTATATGTATTTTGTTATATTATTATATGTATTTTGTTCTATTATATTTAACTTACCTATTATATGTCCTTTATTCTATTATATTTAATTTATATATAATTAATACACGTGTTTATTTATATTGTTAGTTGCACCACTGCCCAAAAGCTTACAAATCTTGTTTCTTTGTAAATCAAAGGTTATCTGGAAGAGATCGCTTTTAGCGATAAGATCGCCTTTTGTGCCCATTATGTTTTTGTTATTTTATATGTTACTTATTGTCAACTTTGTTTGTGGTGCCAATAAAGTATTTTGTGTTGTATTGTATTGTAATCATGTCTGATAAACTCTTAAATATAGGTACTTATCATGGACGAATAAAATAGTCGGACGTAGTCTCGCTGAAACAAAACTGTGTCCATCGAGTCGGCCACATAATATGCACGTGTGCGCTGTCTCATACAGGCTGACACGCACACATCAGTGGGTCATTACACGCGCTACTTGTGTATGTGTGCGTGTCAGACTATATACAACCTGACAACGCACACGTGCAAATGTGGCCGACTCTAGTGACACAGTTTTTGTTTTAGCGAGACTACGACCGACTTTTTTATACGTCCATGTGACATACAGTACCGGTGATATTAATGTCTATTCGCGCGCGAGCGGGTAATGATAACACAGGTTTATTTACTAAAAGATTCTTTATTAAATAAGTTTAAAATAACACGTTATTAGGATTATATTACTTTATATATTTTACAATATAAATTATTAAGTAACAGTTACATTTGATATGATAATTATTATCAAGTTTGAAGGCAATCAAACCGCCGTAATACAAAAACATTACTCAAAACTGAACGCCAGAAAAATCTAGAAAAAAAACATGCAATTTTTTGAAAAATTATGAATGTTTTTGAATTTTGACGTCATTTAAACTCAAAAAGAATTGAGCTTAGTAATGTTTTGTAATACGGCGATTAGTGCTTTATTTGTATACTTAAATATCATCTACTTGTTGTTTTTTCGGATCCATTTCTATTGGGCTTCTCGTAGATAAAAAAACGACATCGTTTCATGATTGAGGCTTTCAATATTACTTTTTCAGGACCTATTTTTGTTCTGAAATGATTGAGCAAGAAACATCCAAACTTCAAAGTTTGGATGTTTCTTGTTTGGATGTTTGTTGAAATGATTGAGCAAGAAACATCCAAACTTGGACATTAGTAATATTAGTAAGACGTACAATCTTTGTATAATGTATATTGCTCAATCACATCGGATCATCCAAACAGATCGGATTTAAATTTAGAACACAGTTAGTAATCTGGAATAAGAAAGGCTTTTTATCACTAGAAAATTACAAAGAAACTACGCGGGTGAAACCCGGGGGCGCTGCTAGTGTAGGTATTAACTATAACTATTATACAAATAAAGCACATTCTACACCTCCCTATACTATAATATATTACTACATTGCTTTGGATTCACATTCGATTAAATTAATATACATAGTTTGTTCACTCATATCTGAAAACTTAGATAGATAATATGTAAATAGTTCAGGTTTTTCCTCACGGTTCCTATGTACCAATCGTAAGCAGATGAGGTGTATGTTAGCTATGGCGACATAGTGATGTGCCGCGACATGAGTATGACACTTCCACAAGAGCGACAAGACAAGAGCGATCAGACCCGTGCTTTCGGTGTAAAGCGTTTGTTCCAACTCTATACGTAGTACATGTAAACTCTTTGTCTGACAAAAAAGAGACAAAATTAAACAATGACATACACACCACATCACATTTTAATAGGTATATTGAGTGTATGTCACAATAGCATTGTGACATACACTCAATATACCTATTAAAATGTGATGTGGTGTGTATGTCATCGTTAGATAGAGTTAGATAGATATTTTTATATAGTATTGAATTACTGGACAAGCAGATCATGTGCCTGATGGTAAGCCGTGCCTGCTCATAACAGCATAGCGACACGCAGCTATTGGAACACGAAGAGTTCAAATCATTACCTAGCACTGCACTCGTCACCCAGAGGTATGAGACGATTTATTTAATACCCTGTCATTAAAAAAACAAAATTAAAAAAATTCATTAACCCCCGACTACCTCGGATTTGTTATCTGTAGATCTGTACTATATTCACACACTTTCATTTGATACTCATATTAAGGGAGTTGTGAAACAAGAAATGTATTTCGCCATTTTGTGGTAGCGGCCATCTTGGATTTGAAATTTGTCATACTGCAAAGTATTCTACTAGTCCCTTTCGTTTGATACCGATATTGAGGCAGTAGTGAGAAAAATTATATAATTCGCCATTTTGTAGTGGCAGCCATCTTGGATTTGATTGTTTTTGTAGTGTTCTACTAGTCAAGCCCTTTCATTTTATACCCATATTGAGGTAGGTTGTGAAGAAATATTTTGTCCGCCATTTTGTGGAGGCGGCCATCTTCACATTTCAAATCCAAGATGGGCGCCACCACAAAATGGCGAATTAAACACATTTCTTTTTTTAACAACTCCCTTAATATGGGTATCAAATGAAAGGACTTGACTAGTAGAATGTTGTACTGATAACAAATCTGAGGTAGTCGGGGGTTAATCAAAAAATTTAATTTTGTTCTTATTATGAAAATACGATGTGATTGGTTTGATGCAATCTTTATACCATTTTCTCATTTCTAAACATTAGATACGAACAAACAAACTAGGTATACGTAAAACACTCGTACTACCGTTTCTGGGTAGTACCTGTGCCCACTACAAGACTTGTATCTCATATCCCAAGACTCAATCAAAAGTCTTCAAAATCCCCGCGAACACCACATCATACAATCATGACAGATCGACATCGGAAAACTCCTTCAGCGGATCAGAGACGACATCCGATTTTGAACTCTGCTCCAACGACGTAGAGTCCTTGTGTTCCTTTTCATCTTTACTGCCCGAAGGTTCGGTATCGTCTAATATTTCGCTGAGGAAATCGTCTTTCTCTTGAGCTCTTAACACGCCGTCTACGTTTAACGGCTCTTTGGGGATATCGTTCACTTCGACCCAATCGGTCTTTCCTTCGCTCACCTGTTCGCTCACCTGTTCACTGAATCGTTCGCTCACCTGCTCACTCAATCGTTCGCTCAGTTGTTCACTCACTCGCTCGCTCTTTCGCTCGTTCGTCCGTTCGATGAGCGAGTCGGAGTCGTTGCTATAGTTCTCCAAATCGTCCAGGTCTCGTTCGGTCTCCGTGGGCGTCAGTTCGGCGCGACACCGCGACGGAGACAGGTTCTGTACCGCCGTTTTGGACACGGTCTTGAATAGTTCGTCTACATTCGCATCCTGGGAACAAACAATACAATAAATATTGATATTAAAAAGTTAAAGAGGTTAGTTGTGTGAACACGATAATTTCAATATCTATTCAAAATGGCGGATAAAATATTTTACACAACCGCCCTCAATCATGGTTAATTGTCAATATTCTTAATAATATGGTTATCAAATGAAAGGCCTGGACAAGTAGAATACTGGAATACTGTACAAATATCAAATCCAAGGCTGTCGGACGTAAATCAACATTTTTAATTTTGTACTTGTTGAATCCCAAGTCGCAGCAGTGAGACCACGAAGTGGGATGTGGGTTCGATTCCCACCCAGTGCAAATATTTGTGTGATGAATTCTAATATTTGCAGGGTGTCTGGCTGTTTCCTATGTATAATAAGTATGTATTTACAACTTTATAAGTATTATATCAGCTTTATTGTGTGTGAATTTTCCGCCAATATTTATATTTATGTTCAAATTATCCCATAAATATAAGGCATGAAATAAGGTGATATTTATCATCTTATTTAATGATTAATAATGGATCTGCATGATTATTGCCCTTGTATTGGACTGCTAGTAGCTCGAAAAAGCGACATCTTTTCATGATTGGTGTTACAAAGACTCGAACTCGACTGGACTCTGCTTGTGTGACAAGAACGTCTAGGCTGCGGAATGCGTTGCCTGAGAAAGTTTTCCCCGATGGTTACAATCTTTATGCGTTCAAATCGAGAGTGAATCGGTTTCTTCTAGGCGAACACGCTCCTTCGTGGACCGCATCGTCGCTTAACATCAGGCGAGATGGCGGTCAAGTGTAAACCTATAAATGTAAAAAAAAAAAGAAAAGTCACAACAGGTCTACAACCTCTCTATATCCTCTTTGATCGTTCAAATTTGCAAATACTCTTGTACTTCAGTATTCCGAGTAAACCATGGGGCATTGATCAGAGTCACTCCAACACAGAAACACTCCAGCACTTCCAAAACAAAGTATTAAAAACGTATAAAAGTGAGAAAAAAAACCAGTAGTTTTGTAATGTTCGTCCTCACCTGAGTCTGTTTGAGCGCCCTCTCCCAGCTCATAGCGACCTGAGTGTGGTGCGTCACTTGCGTGTCGGCGAGCTCCAATAGCAGAGCCTTGATCTCCGCGCGGGTCTTCGGCAGCCAATCAGAGAGCTCCGAGCGAAGCGCCTCAGTGCACTGCTCTAGTCTGTAGGACGTAGGTAGCTATTTATGTTAACTGTAGGGTAGGATTTATTTCAGCGTAAAATTGCTAGCTTATTAGTTAGTACCTGGGTGATCGAGCTTTGCTCGGTTACTTAGATACATAAAGATTTTCTAAAAAAAAAAGAACTTGAAAAAGAAAGGCGGCCGGTTGGATTCGAACTCGGACCTACCATATCATAACCGCCCATCTTCCCGACTGAGCTAATATACTGTCGCGAAATTTACCGTCGCATTCTAATCTTTATGTAAGTTTTTCATTGTCTAAAAACACACGTAAAACGGTGTTTTTTAAATAAAACCTGGCTAGATCGATTTATCGTCCCCCCTAGGCGAACCAATGGCACGCGTGCCATTGATGGCACGCGACACAATATTTTAGGCACGTCGCCGATCATAAAAGATGTGTAAAAAATCTGTTAAGTAAAAATCACAAATCTGTTAGTCAAAAAAGCGAGGCAGATCAAAAAGAATTAATTGCAAGAGCATTGAATGACAGAAATAAACAGTCAACATCTATGATTCAATTTGTTTGCAAAAATTGTCATACGAGCGCAGCAAGTTACGCGGCTGCAAATGTCATTGCTCGGCATAGTAAACCTTTTAAAGAAAGGTTTTCAAGGAAGCCTGGTAGCATGCACGCCCTCTCTTTTTAATGATTTCGATAATAAAGATAAGATAATTCAGCGCATAAAAGATACTCCTCTATAAAGAAACACAATACAAGAACAAAATTAAAAATTTTGATTAACCCCCGACTACCTCGGATTTGTAATTTGTACAACATTCTACTAGTCAAGCCCTTTCATTTGATACCCATATTGAAGGAGTAGTGAAAAAATAAATGTACTTCGCCATTTTGTGGTGGCGGCCATCTTGGATTTGAAATTTGTTATACTGTATAGTATTTTACTAGCCCTTTCATTTGATACCCATATTGAGGTAGGTTGTGAAGAAATATTTTATCCGCCATTTTGTGGAAGCGGCCATCTTGAATCGATATTAGCCAAACATAGCTAAGAACATCCGCACGGTAATTAACATTCAAATAAAAAAAAACCGCACCGAAATCGGCCCATCCGTTTGAGCTCTACGGTGCCACAGACAGACACACACACAGACAGACAGACAGACAGACAGACAG
The DNA here is from genome assembly GCA_017562165.1 of Ectropis grisescens. Classification (NCBI taxonomy): domain Eukaryota; kingdom Metazoa; phylum Arthropoda; class Insecta; order Lepidoptera; family Geometridae; genus Ectropis; species Ectropis grisescens. Next base: position 11,803,993 of record CM029790.1, read on the forward strand.
ACAGACAGACATCGACGTCAAACTTATAACACCCCTTTTTTTGGTCGGGGGCTAAAAAGAAAGAATCTTAAAACTGGCCGAAAATATAACAGATCAACAAAAAATTGCCGAACATGAAACAAAAAACAGCAAAACGATGAACAAAAACCGATGCTTCTTTTATATCACTATGTTTTGACGAAAGCACTGACGTCTACTCACTAAATCTGCACGTTTAGCTGTCTTTGCTGGGTATTGCGTAGGAAACGTCAAAAAACGTGATAGTATTTATTATTTTCCAAATAATCTGAAAGTCTAAATTACTTGATGGCACGGCAATAACCCCATTAAACATTTTTTAGAAAAAATGGCACATTTGTGCATAAAGCTTCGCCTACCCTGACCTAGGACATGGCACGTACGCAGTATGCATTCAAAATCTTACGATTACTCTCAAAAGGTGAGACAAGGATGCCGCACATCTTCCGTTGCACTCGCACACTATAAATAAATATGTGTGCGTGACACGCACACAAGTGTTTGAAACCTGGCCTGTTACTTTTGCCGCAATCACAGCGTAAGCTCCATCTAGACAAGTATTTAATCAAAGATTGTACCATAGATAATAAAATTAAGCAATTTTTTTTTATTGTTTTGATTTTGTTTTATCCGAAGGAACTTCGTTTCTACATGGTGTCCCGATGTTTTTTTTTATTGAATACACTTTTGAGAGTGTGCACCTGATCTGCATGATCTAATACCACTTTGCCTTTTTTCTATTGCACTGATCGTAGCTCGAAAAAACAACATCGTTTCATAGTTGACGTTCCAAAGATTCGAACTCGAATTGACTCTACTTTTCGTCACGAGAACGTCTAGGATGTAGAATGCGTTGCCTGAGTGGGTTTTCCCTAATGGTTGCAATATCAATGTCTTCAAACCGAGAGTGAATAGGTCTCTTCTACGCTCCATCGTGGACCGCTTCGTCGCTTAACATCAGGCGAGATGATGTACAATTGTACACTTATAAAAGTTAAAAAATTAAGTATTTGTGTGTATGTTGTTAGCAGTATAGGATCGCGTTTAAGCCCTGCATAAAGCGTTCAATATTAACTTACTTATTGTGCATTTCGCCGGTGGCATTGGTCCCTGAGACGTAGGCAGCTGAAATAGAATTAAATAGTTTTATTACACCGTGGATGCCTGTGTGCTTACGGTGCAGAGGCTAAAGGGTTCCTCTCAGAATCGGGGCGCAGGCTCAGGGAGAATACGGGTGACTCCCGCTCCGGCGCGTTCCTGGAGCAAAGGTTGATCATTGCCATTCAGCGTGGGAACGCGGCGAGCATCATGGGCACTTTTGCACGGGGAACAGTTTTGGGTGGGTTATTCGGAGATTCGTTTTTTTTTCCCCTCCCCATTTTGTTGTTTTATTATATCTATATCAATGGGTACGGTAGACTTGATCGAAACCTTATATGAATAACAAAACATAAAAAAATATTGATTTTGAGTCGCCAACATATGTCCACAAAATTCGGATTGTGGAGAATTTCGCTAAACTCTGATGGCACTGACAAACAAACCGCTGTCGCAATCTTTGGTGTGAAGCACGTTTCGTTCCATCAATCAACACATTGCGTGCGTCCGTCGCGCCAAAAAAGTATCCATCACAAAAAACTGTGACTTATGTGACTACGTAAAACGAAACATCTTGCCGCCGGACCGGAATTTTATTAGTAGGTGCTTATATTTAGTATCAGCATTGCACCCGTGCGAAGCCGGGGCGGGTCGCTAGTTATTTATAATTTGTGCTACTATTAATATTGTAACTTACTTTGATATGAAACAAAATTCCGTAAAATTGACAAGGTTAGATTGACATATTAGGTATCGTACAATCATGAGCACGACCCTTATTTCTTGACTGTATGCTTGGGTACTCGCTAGTCTAGAGTAGGACACACAAGAGGCGGTACATTTGTCCCGTACATGACGTCAAGATGTAAGAGCGGCTCAACATTTTACATTGTACTACTTCAAATTTTATGTCGCGGCAGTCGAGAAGTCGCGTGACTTACTCTCGTCCTCGTAAAACTATACGACGTAGATAGAGAGGGCGAGACGCAAGCTACAAATTACAGTAGTGCGTCATTTTACAATAACATTACGTGTCTGCGGTAAGAAGAAACCGCCTCAGTGGCAGCAAAGTCACGCAAATATTATTTTAAATTGTACTTTTATTCATTAGCTTTTTTATGATATACTTCTAAATATATTTGGTTTTTTATTTACCTACTTACAAAAAATATTTACGAAGCATTTTATTTTGTATTACTTTACGATACTGTTTATTAGTATGTCATCAATCAGAGCTCAGACTGTAATTGTACTGCAATAACGCCAAATGTCATGTTTTACTCGGAACTTCAAATGTATCGCTTAGCTTTAGTACGCCGAGCCTCATTTGAAGTGGGACATTGTACTGGTTCAGTACAAAATGAGGCTACTCTTACAAACTCTTTTATAAATATGTCATGTCCTACCCAACACTAGTACTCGCTCATCCACTAACCGACTCAACATTAATCGGTAGAATGGAGTTTAAAAATAAATAACCGAAGAATGGCATATATACACTATAATAGCTGGCATTAAACAAACGAATCAAAAGTCTAATAACACCCGTGGATAACGTTAATACCGCGTTTTATCAACATACAGCGCCATCTAGTTCTTATTACAGAACATATTTAAAGTGATGATGTGTTTACTCTTTCACGCAAAAACATGCATAGCTTAGGTCAAAAATTGTTTTATATTATTTTAGTTTATTGTTAACTGTGTACTGTTTTGTATACCTAAATAAATAAACAAATCTAGGCGAGTGCGTCCCCTACTACAAGTGCCAAGTAAAGGAACTTGAAACCATCAATATACAGTGAGTTGACAAATACAAATACAAAAATGTTTATTGCTGTTTGCAGGTAAGATAAGATGATACAAAACATTTTAAAAGTTGACCCATACAAACTGGCCTCTGCGAGAGGCATGCAATATGTCTGGCAAGACCATTTGTTGTACATAAGTAGTCTTAATTTATAAAATGAAAAAAAAATAGCTGATTAAAGTCTTCTTCTTCTTCATCTTCTTTTTATTTCTGGTTTTTATTTATGTCATCTGAATGTTCATCTTCAGTCGACAGACGTTTATGTTGTTATATCTATGTACCTATACTATAAAAAGTATCTCATTTTCATACCTACGCTATAGAGGTAGAATGACGAGACAAGCAGGTAAAACAGCACTGACGTAGCTTTTAGAACATGAAGAGTCCAAATTACCTACCACTGTACACTCCGCGAGGTATAAGCCGAGCTTTGCATTAGTGTGAGTGATCACCAATCAGGCAGGAGCTTGAAATTTTGTCCGCGAGGTATAGGCTGAGCTTTGCATTAGTGTGAGTGATCACCAATCAGGCAGGAGCGCGGCGAGACAGAATGGCGCCGCGCCTAAGGCCGGTTGTCACACCTACACTATCCATGTACACTCACACAAATGCAAAGCTCAGCTTATGCCTCGCGGAGTGTACTGCGCGCGTCACCCAGAGATATAAGATCTCTATGCTCTGTAATTCCACTGGAAACATTGCCTCTCCCCTGATTTCCACAACGAACGGTCCCGCGCAACCTGCAACCAGCGGTTTCCAGCGACCTTTGTGAGGTCATCTGTCCATCTAGTGGGAGGCCGTCCAACACTGCGTCTTCCGGTTCGTGGTCGCCACTCGAGAACCTTTCTTCCCCATCGGTTGTCAGTTCTGCGAGCGATGTGGCCTGCCCGTTGCCACTCCAGCTTGCTTACTCTTTGAGCTATGTCGGCCACTTTCGTTCTTACAAACACACAAACGTTTTGTTTAGTACAAACTCTTCAGCAGTTTCATTTTCATTACAGACTTTTTTATAAAATAATGTCTCATCCACAGCTACCCTACGGAATTCGAGTGCGCGTCATACCTCGACGTCTGCTGCACTGGCTCGGAGAGGATCGACCTCACCCCCGAACCCGCGACTAGTGAGCCGCCGAAGTGAGCTGGGTGGTCGTCTGATAGTCAGTGACGTGTGTTTATCTTTAAATACTAATAAATACATTTTCAACGGACAGATATTGAATTAACATAAGTAACCCTACCCTTGTTCGAAAAAGATTTCAGTCTTGAACATCGATTGCTAGCTTAAAGGCAACGCTAATAGTGGTAGGACTCTTAGCAGAGTCCGCCTGGGGAAGTACCACAGCTTTACCAGTTATTCTACAGCCAGGCAGTAATGTACAAACATTACTGTGTTCCGGTTTGAAGGGCAATGTTTCCAGAGAAATTACTGGGCAGAAATTATTAGAGATGTAACATCTTAGATCTCTGGGTGACGAGCGCAGTGCAGTGCTAGGTAATGATTTGGACCCTTCATGTTCCAATAGCTTCGTGTCACTGTGCTGTTATGTGGCAGGCATGTTGCTTAACATCAGGCACATGTCTTGCTCGTCTCGTCAATCTTTATTTAAAAAAAAAGCTTGGCTAAATTTAGTCTACTGAATACAGAAGCAAATTTAGAGACAAGAGATCTCATGTTTCTGAATGTTCAGTCGATTTTCGTAGTTTCGGGGACCACAAAGTATTGTTTTAACAAATTATTAAAAATGAACTAAGATATAGGCATGGACTTATAAAAAAGTCGGACGTAGTCTCGCTAAAACAAAAACTGTGTCACTAGAGTCGGCCACATTTGTCAGGTAGCCACTGATAGGCTGACACGCACGCATATACACAAGTAGCGCGTGTAATGCCCCACTGATGTGTGCGTGTCAGTCTGTATGTGACAGCGCACACGTGCATACTGTGTGGCCGACTCGATGGACAGTTCTTGTTTTAGTCGGACGTAGGTCCAACTTTTTATACGTCCATGGACATAGGTATCTAGATCATCAAATTTGTAGTCATAGTTTAAGGGTCGTCAATTTTGTCATTTTATTAATAGCTTCTATAATGAATTCAACATTGAGTCTTGGGATTTTACATGACATGAGCGATTAATTATTAATACTTTTATAAATGAACTAGCTGAACCCGCTACTTCGTTCGCGTAAGCAGATGTTACTGACTTATACATTAATTGGAAGTGTCGTACGTCAAATATTTGGATAAGTAGTCATTGAAAACCCTTTGAGTTTGAGTGAATTTGTTTTTCCACACAAAATTTATTTAATTTTATCATCTTTATTTTCTTTTTAAACAAAATCAAACATACTTAGTAAGGTTTCGTAGTATCGAACATAGCCGCAAGTGTTAAGTTTGTAGGATTTTTATAGGATACATTATGAAAAGCCTGAAGGTAATGTGCATGATCTGATACCTATTTCTTTTTTATCCGCAAGCTGTTTTCTAGCCGTTACCCGCGACTTCGCCGGCGTAAAATTTTGACGAAGCTTGTGTGGAATCAAAATAATTAAAATTTTGAGTTTTAATTAAATTCAAGCAAGTTGAACCCGTAAATCTAAGCCAAGTCCTAGTGAAATGTTAATGTATGAATTTAATTGTAGGTAACACAGAAAAAATCAAGAACGAAAGAATCCAAATGTGGCATCATAATCCTTTTAGCAGCAAAAACTTATTAGTACAATTTAGAATACCAGTAACGCCACCTAGTGATGAAATAAAAAATACATACCACAAAAGCAAAATATCGATTTAAATAGCCTTTAGTGCTTTTAGATTTAAACTGGCATTAGCGCCGTCTAATGAGAATATTATGTTGCTTGTTATTTTGATTGTGAACGCAAATCACCTACATTATCTACGCCAAAACGGATGCATATATTATTCATTTTTGGCTTTTACCTAACCATCACATCAAGTTCCTGACGAAAATATGTGCTTAGATTAATATGGAGTTAAATGAAAATGTAGACTTATTAGCCCATGTGAAATTTTAGACTCTAAACTATATGTGTTTCGTATGTCAACCCATATCGTTGTGCCGTTTTGATGTGATAGCTAATATTTGTTTCCTTAGGGCCCATGCTTCTTTTCAGGTTGATAGGTAATAAATACATAAATGTGGTATTTCAGACTATGCGTTATTTTTGTTTCAATTTTCTACCAAATTTGCTTAGTCTTTCCTACGTCACAGTAACCTATAAGTAACCGATTTGCTATTTCTGAGTTCAAACTACGTGTGTTTCGAATTCCATCCAAATATGTTCAGCCGTTCCAACGTTGTCCTGTAAATATTATGAATGTCACTGTTTGGATGTTTATTACGTAATACATAGAGTACTTATACATAGGCCATGTTTAGCCTATGTGTTGTTCCAGACTAATCTAATTCTATTTCAAATTTCAACCCGATCACTTGATACGTTCCGCCATGATTAAAGCGGCAATAGAAATACATCATCTGCGAAAATTTCAACTGTCTAGCTATCATCGTTCTTGAGATACAGCCTGGTGACAGACGGACGGACGGACGGACAGCGAAGTCTCAGTAATAGGGTCCCGTTTTTACCCTTTGTGCACGGAACCCTAACAACGGTCTGCTTCGGTCACCGAAGCTTGTTGAACACTACCTTTAAATTTTAAACAGTATTTGGATTGAATTAATACGTTTTCTAATAAGTTACGGTTGGTCTAGTAAGTTACAGCTGACCTAGTCGGGAGAACGGCGACTGTCGATTCGGAGACCCAGGGATTAAAACCACGCGCACCACTATCTTTTCAGAGTCATGTTCGTAATGCCGGTAATTAAAACGGTGAAGGAAGACACCGAACACCGTGAAGAAACCGAAATCTACCTATAATCTAAGTTCTTAGTCATATGTCATCCACCAACCGACACTTGGCCAGCGTGGTGGATTATAGCCTTGTCTCTCTCCTTGCGAGAGAAGGCCCCGACGCCCAGCAATGGGAACATTTAATGGGTTGTTTATGCTGCTACTTATTATGCTGATATGTTTTCTCCAAAATACAAAAATCTACTTCAATGACAGGTAATTTAATTCTGTCATTCGACTAAATTTTATAAGAAGGTACATGAAGGTACACTCCGCGAGGTATAAGCTGAGCTTTGCATTAGTGTGAGTGATCACCCATCAGGCAGGAGCTTGAAATTTTGTCCGCGAGGTATAGGCTGAGCTTTGCATTAGTGTGAGTGATCACCAATCAGGCAGGAGCGCGGCGAGACAGAATGGCGCCGCGCCTAAGGCCGGTTGTCACACCTACACTATCCATGTACACTCACACAAATGCAAAGCTCAGCTTATGCCTCGCGAAGTGTATATGTCGTACAGATCAATCTAAGCTGTTTTTTTTTAATTATTTTTTTAAAATTTTAGTTTTTTGTTGATATTTGAAAAACTACTTCCCTGTTTTCGATATCTAAGATTTTTTTTTTTTTAACTTTAATAGGTTTACACTTGACCGCCATCTCGCCTGATGTTAAGCGACGATGCGGTCTACGATGGAGCGTGTTTACCTAGAATAAACCGATTCACTCTCGATTTGAAGACACCAAGATTATAACTATCGGGAAAACCCACTCAGGTAACTCATTCCACAGCCTAGACGTTCTTATAACAAACGTAGAGTCAAACATCTTTGTCCGTGTCTTTGGAATATCCACCATGAAACGGTGCCGCTTCTTCGAGTTACGAGAGTAGTACGATAGTAAAAGGGCAAGGTGGTATAAGATCATGCAGATCAGTTGCACACTCTCCGAAGTGTATCCGATAAAAACCGATAAGCTAGCAATTTTGCGGCGATGTTCAAGACTTTGAAGTCTTTTCGCACTAGAATGTCTTTGCCTATGAGCCTTTTGGCACGCCTCTCGATTGATTCCAGAGCCTCAAGCTGATACTTAGTTGATCCATCCCAAAGGTGCGAACAGTACTCCATACAAGAGCGAATCTGTGCTTTGTATAACAAAAGCAATTGTTCAGATTTGAAGTACTTTCGCACCTTTGAGAGGACACCTAGATTTTGCAGCTAATTTTGCCTTGGACTCGATGTACGAGCCAAAGTTGAGCGTAGAAGTCAAGGAAAGATCACCTCTGAAGTAATTTCTACCAAACAAAAAGGAATTATCAAAATCAACTAACAATTAGCGGAGTTATCGCGTAAAATAAAACCAAATAAAAAACATGCAACCCGATTGAGAACATCCTCCTTGTTTGAAGTCGATTATAACCGAATGATGTTTGTTTTTCCACACAAAATATATTTTTTGACAATTATTTTGTCATCCAAGACGACGCGACGCGATCACGTGAGCACTTTCTAGAATCTAAAATCTAGATATTCTGTGGATCGTCTGTGATACACAGAATACTTAGAAGTTAGTATGTACCGAACGCGCCGCGCGTGTCGTTATTATTTAATGTTTGTGTAATTTCCAAACCAACAGACCGATATTGTTCAAATTTTGACGGGAGAATTTAAAAAATGTGTTCTTTCTAACAAAAAAAGAATTAATGAAATTAAACAACGCAAACATGAGTTACAACCAAATACACATTCTGACTTTCACCCCCTCCCGCAAGAAAACCGATAAGAGTTTGGGGATCAAAAGTAGCCTACAGCAATGTCCTTAGTATAAACTAAAATCATGCCAAGTTTCAGCTGAATTGAATCAGTAGTTTCGGCGTGATGCGTGATCCCTATACAGAAAGACAGACAGACAGACAGACAGACAGACAGACAGACAGACATAAAAAAGCATAGGTATAAGTTTATTTTTATGGAGGGAAAATTACGGAAAAGGGATCTAAGCAGGTAAATTTGCTGGACGCTGCTCACATAAGCAACCCACAAAAAGTTCCTTGCTGGGGCTGTAATTCTTCCGTGTTGGTGGTGGATGACAAACCTCTCTGACCTCGAAAATTTTTAGGAACATGCCAGTTTGCTCAAGATGTTTTCTTTTACCGTTAGCAGCATTACGCTCATGAATTCGAAAAGGCAGAGGTGCGCGTGAGATTAGAACCATGCACTGCATCTGCGTGATTGGCGTGATAAGACCAGACCACCCGAGCCGCTCAATAACTTAAAGTTAAAAATAAATTTAAAACAAGTAATGTAAAAACAGAACGCTCATTAACAAATTTGTTTGGATAAAAAAATCTTATATTAGGATAGATGAAAACACTACCCAGTATTCGATACGTTTCAAAATTAATTGTAACAGCATCTAACGCAGTAGAAATTAATTGCATTTTTGAATGAATTACACCTACCACTCTTATTAAAAAAATATCCAATGGGGCACTTAATATTAAAACTATTTGAATCTTCTCAAAATGGGTAGGAATAGTGCCACCAATGTCTTTTGTATACCACCATTTGTTTTGTCATTTTACTTACCTTATTTGTTTGTTACGAAATCAAATATATTACAAGGGTGACATTTAATTAAAACCCTTTTTAAATCCAATAATGAGAAAAAAAAGTATAAGGGCCACGTTAGCTATATACTCAGACTGGATTGCTTTTTTTTAGTTCAAATGTAAAACGTAGATTAATAATTATGGCAAGGAATAGTATATAGGTTACCACTTATATAGGTACACCACTTTTTATTAAGACAAAATAATAGCAATGGCAGCTACACAGGTAGTAAGAACTACACTAGTGATGTGCTGGATTGTGAAAAAAGTACATCCACGGATACGGATCTGAATGTGGATATATATACAAGTATCTAAAGCTGCGCTGCGAATATTTTGAAAAAATTCATTGGGTTTCTGGCTGAGCCTATTGCATTTATTTGCAACCTCAGTTTTGAAAGTGGGATTTTCCGGATATTTGTAAACAGGCCATCGTTTGTCCAGTGTACAAGTCCGGGGATAAAAGTGATCCCTCGAACTATAGGCCGATCTCACTTTTACCAACTCTATCAAAAGTTTTAGAAAAACTAGTCAAGAAAAGGATGATGATATACCTGGAAAAGAATAACATGTTGCACAAAAACCAGTATGGCTTTAGAGAGAACAGATCAACCGAAGATGCAGTTTTGACATTGAGTTCGTTGATTACGTCTTACATGGATAAGAAACATAAATGTGTCGGGCTATTCTTAGATCTCCAGAAAGCGTTCGACACAGTTTCAATTCCAATACTGCTAAAGAGACTGGAAAATATGGGTGTACGAGGTTTAGTGCTGAACTGGTTTACCAGTTACCTTTCTAACCGAAGCCAAAAAGTTCGCGTGGGTGGTCATGAGAGTGATAAATTGTACTGTAGCTATGGCGTACCTCAGGGAAGTACATTAGGACCAATGCTTTTCCTTGTTTACATAAACAAATTGTGTAGCACTAGAATACCTGGCCTAGATTTGTTTATGTTTGCTGATGACACAGTTCTTCTCTGTCATGAGAAAAACTGGCATAAAGTCAAAGAATTGGTAGAGAAAAGCCTGTCGGTTGTGACGCTGTGGTTAGAGGACAACCTATTCGCGACGGACTCGTGGTCACACCGTTTTGCTACACCAGTGTGACTACAAGTAATTTATATTCCTCGTGGTTACACTACTCTGAAAAGGATCGCACTTGACTGAATAGTAGGTATGTAGTGAAGTGCCCGATAGATAAAATACTTATTCGTAAAATAACTAGTACTTTGAAACTCCTTGATAAATACTTCATGAATCAGGAACTATTTAATAGTGACACGTAAATAGTAATTCTGAATTTTCAAATTATGGTTTAGGTTACGCTTAAATAGCACGAATTTTACTGTTGGGTACATACACGTAAAATGGGTAAAAGAATCAAAAGAAAACGTGGTGAAGTGCTTTTAAGCGATGGATACCAATACCATAAACATAAAGTTTATGCGAACAAAAATATTATATGGTTCTGTAGCCAACGGCGAAAGCATAAATGTACGGGGTCTGTCATTACTGCCAAGGTAAATAATTGAATACTTTCTCCGTGACTGCATAAGCATACTTTGTTCATCATCATGAGCCTATATTTGTCCACTACTGGACATAGGCCTCCCCTAATGAGCGCCATGGCATCCTTTTTTTTCTAATGAGATAAAATATCCACTTCGTCCACGTTCGTAAATGAAATGAAATGGTTATGCAACAGTGAAAAAAAATCTAGATACTAAGCAGTTATGAGTGGACGAAGGGGTTATATATCGACGTCGGAAAACGTATTTGGCGTAAGCCTCAAAAAATCGAAAATACGTTTTTTAGATATTTTTTATTAGAAAAAAATACTGCGTCGATTGGTATAGGTCTCATATTTTTACGATGAAAAAAAAATCACTTACGCCGTATGCTTTTTGAACAATACTAGATTCTGCTTTGCTGTAAGTCTACCAAAAACGAGTATTTTTGTGCATTTGTAGCTTACGCCATTTTTGCGTTAAGCAAAACGTATAGACAGAGGCATGCGCCATTTCGGCAGTATGAGTTATTTTCTTATTTTAAGACTTACATCAGTTTAGTGGTTCTTATAATGAACGACAAAGATGTATATTACTTTTATCAATACATATTTCATACTTTGATTAGATAGCTCAAGTGATAACAGAAAGAAGTAAGTACCCGTCAGCCGCAGTAAGCTTTGTTTGACATTTTAGTGGTTCTTATAATGAACGACAAAGATGTATATTACTTTTATCAATACATATTTCATACTTTGATTAGATAGCTCAAGTGATAACAGAAAGAAGTAAGTACCCGTCAGCCGCAGTAAGCTTTGTTTGACATTTTAGTGGTTCTTATAATGAACGACAAAGATGTATATTACTTTTATCAATACATATTTCATACTTTGATTAGATAGCTCAAGTGATAACAGAAAGAAGTAAGTACCCGTCAGCCGCAGTAAGCTTTGTTTGACATTTTAGTGGTTCTTATAATGAACGACAAAGATGTATATTACTTTATCAATACATATTTCATACTTTGATTAGATAGCTCAAGTGATAACAGAAAGAAGTAAGTACCCGTCAGCCGCAGTAGGCTTTGTTTGACATTTTGCAAGCCAAATTTCCCGAATGGAAACCAGATAAGTTCCATCTAGACTTTGAAGTTGCAACTTCTAATGCACTCAAATTAATTTTCCCAAATCTCGAAATAAAAAACTGCTACTACCATTTCACGCAGAGTTTGTGGCGAAAAGCTAAATCTATAGGCATAAAGACAAAGTTGTATCGCCGTTTAGTAGGTTTGTGCACTGCTCTTCCACTGTTACCGGAGAACCAAATTAAAGATGGTTGGGCGTATATACAATTGCAATGTGCTCATTTAAAAAACAATAAAATTAACGCTTTTATGGCGTACATGAAGAATACGTGGCTTAAAAATGATGCATGCATAAGAGATTGGTGTGTCAGCAACGAACGCCATCGAACTAATAATGTCGCTGAGAGTTATAATTCGGTGATTAATAAAAGTATTAACAAGAACTATGTGACAATAAATAAATTATTAAATGTTCTACATAATGACATTAGAGTAGCAAATTTCAACCCAAATGAACGGAGACAAACAGAAACGGAAAAAGACGATTTTATTTTAAATACTCAGATGCAGCTTATCCATAACCAAATAACTGTTGGCCATTTTTTGGAAATTTTACGCTAAATTATGAAGATGAGAAGTCTAATCACTAATAAACGCACTGAAAAGGACAGACACACGATCAAAAGCAATTGTAGATTGCCATAACGCTCTACACGATCTTTCTCAACACAGCAAAGTCTGCATAGAATTAGAAGATGAGAAGTCGCTCACTTCAATTTAATTTATTACAGTTTTCACGGAGTCTATAATCTGTAATAAGTAATGCTGAGTCTATTTTTTTGTTTGTGTAAAACCTGTTTAATTTTAATTTTTGTGTTTTTGTGTATACATGCAATTACTATTTTTGTTTCGATAACTACATTAGTATTTTATTTTTGAGTAGCGTATTGATCGGTACCTACACTGTCACTTTCCCGACACTAGTAGTGTAACCACGAGTCTTATGTTTCACTAATTACTGTTGATCACACCGCACAGTGTGACCACGAGGAAAATAAATTACTCGTAGTCACACTGGTGTGGCAAAACGGTGTGACCACGAGTCCGTCAAGAACCTATTGACCCTAAACACAAATAAAACAAAATATATATGTTTTAGCAAAACTATAATTGGAGCCCCGAAAAACGATTTTGAAATTAAAATTCATACATTCCCTTGTAACCGTAGTTCGCTTTTGTCTAAGAGTGCAAATGTCTGCAATTGCTCTGCTTCATTGCGTGTAAACTCAATAAAATATCTTGGTGTAATGGTAGACGAAAAACTGATTTGGGACAAACACATTATTTCATTGGCTTCAAAAATAAGAAAACTGATGTTTGTTTTTAAAAATCTCAGAAATATAGCTGAAGTAAAACTTATAACAGAAACATACAAAGCCTTGTGTGAGTGTGTCATCAGATATTGTATTTGTGTATGGGGGAGTGCGAATAAAACCAATCTCATTACAGTTGAACGTGCTCAAAGGTCAGTTTTAAAGGTGATGATGCACCTTCCCTTTAGACACTCTACCACGGATCTATATGATTTAGTAAACGTTTTGTCTGTAAGAAAACTATTTATCTATGAATGTATTCGACGTTATCATAAAGGAATTGTAGTTCAACAGTTCGATAGTAGTGATACTATTTCAAGGAAATTTTATATCCGTGCTATTCCCTTGGTTAGTACAAGGTTTGCTCAAAAACAATATACGGTTGTCTCTATTAAACTATACAGGGAAATAAATAAGCATGTCAGTGTTGACAAATTAACAGACAGGGAACTTAAAAAAACTATACTTACTTGGCTTAAAAAATATGACTATAAGCAAACAGAAAGCATGCTAGAAAGTTTCTATACTTAACTATTGTTTATAAGCAGTAAAATTCGTAAGTACGCAAATATATGTATATGGTCACCCTCACACGTACACACACACACACACACACCCTCACAACACACACACACACACACACACCCTCTCACCCTCGATTCAGACTTAGATACAAAATAAACTAAACACCTCACTCAACACATATTTTCTTTTTCTTTTATTTGAAACTGTTTAGAATCAGTTTGTTTTTAGAATTAATTGTTTATATATATTAGGAATGTTCGTTTATAAAATATTTAATTAATATTGTGAATAATTATTAGTTTTAGCGTGTTATAATTTATTGTTGTAATTGGGAGTGGCCATCGACTCCTGTCACACAGTTTTTAACTACTTCAGGAGCCTTTGGATTCAAATTTCTTGTACATGTATTTATGCCAAATAAATTATTATTATTTTAAATTATTATTATTTTGCGCTAGTAGGCTCATATCAGATTTGGCTGGGCAGGGAGAGAAAAACGAGTAGTGAAGGTGAGTGTTGATGTACGTCAGAAAGGGGCCCCTTAAACCTACGCCCGAGTCACAAGTCTCGGGATCTACTCAGGATTTCTGTCTCTGCCACACGATGGACCCGGCACGCGCGGATTCCATGGATTCAGCGTGCGCGTGAATGGTAAGAAAATCGTCTAATATATATAAATATATATATTTATATATTTATTTATATATAGCTCATTAAATTTATGTTTACTAAAAAGTCAGTCATTTCACATACATAATGAAAAAGAAATTTCAGTGCTACATAACAAAACAAAGCTGTACTTAGTAATTAATATTAATAAAAACTGTTTCTATGTTACTATTGTGTTCCATGAACCAACCACCAAAGTTATTTTTGTATTAATGTTTTAAACTTATGCGCACCACATATTTAATAAACGTATACGAGTAATTATAAAATAATAGAAATAAGACAAAAGGTTGGAAACGGACTTATTGGAATATATTTAACCTTGTTATGTGACGAAAATCTCAATAGACAAACACAGACGCTTACAACGAACTATCTTCTAAAACAAAGGTTGAGAAATGCTGGTCTGTCATATTGAGAGTGACATTGATTTGTTTACATTTTCTTAGTGTCCGACCGAAAGTTCGGTTTCGGTTTCGGTTTCGGCCGAGTTTCGGCCAAAAATCAAGTTTCGGCCACAGTTTCGGTTTCGGCCAAAATCGGCCGAAACTTTTGCCGAAACCGAAACTTAACAAGTTCAAGCACGTCCACGATCGCCTAACTTTGTTTCCCGCGGCAACGCTTTGATGACGCTGTCGGCCCTTTTCGGGAATTATCATGCGCCATTCGGATAGTTCTGTAGCATCCAGCGATGCCAACCGTACGAGGTTCCTCGTACAAATACGAGATTTGTAGTCTTTCGTACGAGGTACGAGGACACTACTGATTAACCTCGTACAAATAAGTACGAGATTATAATATTGCTATTATAAAATAGTGAAAACTAGAGCCTAGAATCAGAACTTGTAAGGACTAACAAGACTTCTTACTGATTTCTTATCTATCCTATTATGATATATATTGTGTTTCCATTTCATGCCCCAATAAGGCAAAATAATAGGTAAAATGCACCAAATTTCAGTATTTTAATAAATTATATACTTGACCACGTGAGTTTCGGTTTCGGTTTCGGTTTCGGCCGAAACTGAAGCCACTGCCGAACATTCGGTTTCGGTTTCGGTTTCGGCCGGAAAATCAGTTTCGGTCGGACACTACATTTTCTACACCTCTTCGTGGAACGGACTATAGATAGCTGAACATGATCTAATACCACACATCATGCTCTTTTTCTATCGGACCACTTGAAGTTAGAAAAAGTTACATTGTTTCATCATTGATTTACCACAGACCCACAAACAGTAGGTGTTTTTTTGGTGCCAGGAAGAGTAATTCAAATCAATTCATTTATTCGAACCATGAACTCATAAGAACACTTGGTAGTGTAGATAATTTACAAAAAGACAAAGAATATGTGTAAATAATAAGACAAAACAATGTTTTTTGTGGCTAGGCCGGTGATTGACCGGCTGATTAAGCTAGTTGATTGCGACATATTATTACAGCTCCGCCGTATTTATTGTGCATGTATGTATTATAGGTACTTACGTATTAAATGTTTAAGCTTTAACTTTTGACGACACGCCTCAAGTGAAACTGTTTTTTATAAATCACTTTATAATACACCTGACAAGTATAAAAGCGTATTTTGTCTTCACTTTTAATTCAGGAATAATGGGCTTGCAAATGCAATACAAAACGATACAAATAAGAGATTAAAAATTAATAATTCAATCTTCCTCAAGAACCATACTAAGTTCTATATTCTCTATTCTGGAAGCCAGTAACTAAACGCAAATGTTAACCAGTTTAACTTGACACCTGCGGTCACATTTGATAATTTGACAAGAATTCGCGATAAGAGCTGTGACTCTCGATCTGGCTCGTTTCTAGTATCGAACACAAACATCTTTTGGCACTCAGCGGGGTAATACCACAGTATAAAGAAATACTACCATAAGTTCATCGCCTTCGATCTTGGAAGAAACTCCGAATATACATATCTAGAGGTTCAGACACGGTAAACAAAACCACAAACTAAACCGCGCTCACGAAATAGTAACATTGTAATGTTTGCAATGGCGGATAATAAATAAATAATGTGTTTTAGTTATTCGTCGCCAGGGAATACCGGACCTGGCTATCAGCAGGATAAAAATAATTAAAAACAACAAAATTTATAATATTACCGTGATCACGGTAATATTATAATACAGTACTCCAACTTCATACAAACGGACGAAACGCGAGCTATACCTACGCGCCTCGATCTCGGGGTGCGCTCTCGGCGCAGACTACGAAAATCTATATGACAAATAAACTGATATGTTTTAGATATTCATATTAAAATTTATTAAATCGGAACATGTACATAGTTCATTTTAACTTCAATCTGCGTAGCATATGACCCTGTTAGGGCGTAGCAATACATTATTTATGTGGACTATTACAAGTTTAGTAAGAGGCTTAGACATCATTCACATGTTTTGGGGCGGTTATGTAATCAGATGTGTTTATAAAAACATGTGTTCAGAAAAACCGTAGGTATTATAATAATAATAATAATAATAAAGCCATTTTAATTTCCATGCTCATTACAATGATGTAAATATAATACTACAAATTGTGTAAAGAAATATGTTTAGAGCATGGCTCCTCTCCGGATATAGGCCTCCTCCAACAAAAATAAGCAGGTTTTGTTCCATAATTTCCATCCTATATTTTTCGTGGTTTTTCTTAATGTTGTTTGCATTTTTAAACCTGTAGGGTTTTTTTCCTTTTTTGTTCTTATCTGGCTTCGATTGCAGTTCAGAGCGTTTTTTAGTAGTTTTTGTTTTTTCTTTTTTTGGTTTTCTTTGAGGTGGCAGCGCTTAGGCTCTGTTTTATAGCCAACCTGTGTAGCCAACTCTATTTTGAGATACAATATCTATTATTGGCTCTATGGTGTCACAATGTTAAATATTGGTGGACAAATATTAAATAGATAATATGAAGTTTGACTTTTCTCATACGTTAGATATGAGTATGAGTTATACTAAATTTTGTTTTGCTTCACCTTGGTTTTCCAGTTGAACTGTGTCTCTCAGTCGATCAGTAGGAAACATATTTATGCTTCAGAATAATTTAGAGCAATTACTCATAATTTATTAATATTGCTTATTTGATAATTAAGGTTTCAATAGTATTATTATTGTAGTGGTAACAATGATTTAACACTTTAACATTGTATGTAGGTATGTAGAATTAATGGTTAGAAGTTGGAGGGTTACAGTCGTAATCTCCCGCGGTGACTGGCCGTGTTGGGAGATGAAGAGATGATTGGGCCTGTTTTGATTGTTATTGTGTATTTATTAGACCTTGAGAGCTTGTACTGGTTTGTTGTTTGTTTTGAGTGAAATTGCAAAATTGTTTTTGTTTTTTGAATAAGTAGTTATCCATATTGTTATTCTTGTTTATTTTTGCCGGTTGCTTTTCTTTTTTGTTTTGATATTTCGGTGCCGTCGTTTCCGGTGAGTCTGGTAGAGCTCTTTTCTTCCTATCTATGACTTGGGTTTCAGATTGTTGGTTACTATTTTTGAGGATTACAATTTTGTCATATTTTATAATTGCCAGTCGACCCTGTTCTCTTTCTTTGTTGACTTCTTTTTGGAGTTCCCTCCGTTTCTCGAGTATTTCAGGGGGGTAATCTTCTTTGATGTAGTAAGGCGTTAATTGTTCAAACATTTTCTTGTTTTTCAGTATTTTAATTTTAATCCCCATTGTAGTAAATGTTATAACTATAGGTCTTGCTTTTTCTCCCATTTTTCCAAGCCTTCTTACGTATTCAATACTGTTGCTGTCACATTTAATATTATGTATGCTATTCAATATGTCTAAGACTTCTTTCTCTAGATCCCAATAACTTCTTTTGTTTTCAGTGACTCCGAATAAAACTAGATTTTTTTGCCTAATAGTTCTTTCTAAATTATTTATTTTTAATGTCTGTGCTTCTAGTTTTTGCTCTATGATTTCATTTCTGCTCTCCAAGTTCTTAAATTTCTCGTTAATATTGTTGTTAATTGTGTTTTTAATATCCTCCTTCTAGGTATTATGTGAAAGAAATACTTATAAGCCGATGTTCTGTATAAAGTAGTGAAAATGTTGCCTACTTAGGGGAAAGGTGTACAAGATGATCCCCTTAAGCGAGAATCGAAGTAAGACATGCATATTTCTATGTGGAATAAACAGAATGGCGTTTCCTTCTGTCAAATATATCTATCTAACTTTTGTCATACTCAGAATATTTAACTTTATAAGTTTTCATAAAAATATATTTGTTTTTTTTAAATACTACAAAGTAATCATCTTATACACCCCGGTTGATAAGATGATCCCTGTGGTTGGGGTAAGATGATTCCACCTTACCCTTCTTTTTTCTAATTTTATTTAAAAATAAAAAGGGAAATAAAAATGTATTCAAATTATAAGTATTTATTTAGAATAATCTCAGAAATACAACTTAACGTGAGCTACGGTTTATAAACTCAACAAAATCAACGGGTACAGTAGGTACACTATACACACAAAAGATTAAATCAGAGTGCAGCTGTCATTGATGAATCATTCCAGTCACCTCGAGTGGTTTATATATTTACGCGGCATATTTGACTAAAACCCTGAAAAAAATGTGTTTATATAAATGTGTATTTATGCAATTTTAGTAGTGATATGATTATTTGCAGCCTGCCTGAAGAAGTACTACACATTTCCCACCACCATTATTCTACCACCAAGCAGTAATGTGCAAACATTGCTGTGTTCCTACCTGTATTGTTTTTAAACTTTCGCGATTTGAACACATATTATTTATATTATCTAATTAAATAATTTTAGTTCGTGATTAAGTTCTGTTTCATATAAATAATTTTGCTGTGTTCCAGTTTGAAGGGCAATGTTTCCCGTGAAATTAAAGGGCATAGAGATAAATCAACATCTTATATCTCTGGGCACAGTGCAGTGCTAGGTAATGATTTAGTCTCTTCATGTTCCAATAGCTGCGCGTCACTGTAGGTACTGTTATGGGCAGGCATGTTGCTTACCATCATGCACATGTCTTTCTCGTCTAGTCACTCTATATCCTATATCCAATCGAAGGCCTTTTCTGTAAACTTAAAAAAATCTGTTTAAAAAAAACACATACCCAATGTGTAAAAGTTAAGGTACGAGATGATCCCCCGGGATCATCTTGTACACAAGGAAGGGAATCATCTTACCCCAAAGTTAACTTTTTTACTAAATGTCGAATAACGTTACATATAACAACCTGACTAGTTTGAAATAGCCTAAAAACCAAAATTAAGGATATTAGAAAGCCACTAACACAACAGTTTTTGTATTTAACAGTACTGAATAAAAGTATCATAAGGTTAAAGTTAATCTTACCTTAGATAAAATGACCATAATTTATATTTTGCTACGTAAAAACGTCCAAGCCGCTCACTCCGCCATTGCTATTGAACTGAGGTGAGGGGGCATGCGGGGCTACGTTTTGCCAAAGAAATAAAGTAGATGTCGTTAGCCGTTTGCTTGCAATCTAAAGGGATCATCTTACCCGTTGGGATCAACTTGTACACCTTTCCCCTACTCTATTTTTCGTATCTTATCGCTTTAATGGTTTCAATGTCTAGTTTAATTGTATTAAATTAGTTTTGGTTTGTTAATGTAACATGGTACTGAGATGAAAATGAATTATTGACTCAAAATCGATACTTTTAGTTACTAAAAATCGTATATCGTAATAAATAAAATCTTTATTTTTCATAGGTTACTTATCTCTAAAATGGAACGTTAGAAAGAGACGCAAATATATGTTGCCACTCTTCGTTTGGGACCCCCACGTGTATGTACTTTTATCCCACCTGGCCCTAGAAGAGTCGACCAGCCCTGGTCACGGCTGTACCGCAGTGTCGAACGGACGGTGTGTTGTTTTTTAACAATAACCGCGCGATTTTTTCTCGTTTGTGTTTTTGGAACATCAGCCATGAAACGATGTCGCTTTTTTGAGATACGAGAAGTCCGATAAAAGAAAGGGCAAGGTGGTGTTAGATCATGCAGATCAATTTCATAGCAACAGAAATCTACAAACACTTTTGCTAATTTTTAAAGTGCGGAGCGAAGTTTAGGTGAAATCGAAAGGAATCGGTTAGGTTAGGTTAGGTTAGGTTAGGTTGGAACTGTGACCAACAATGCACGAGCCGAGCGAGCGAAGCGAGCGGGCCGCGGCAGCGGCCGGCGAAGTGCCAGAAAAAACTGCAACAGAAATCTACTTACACATTAGCAAAATTTGAAAGTGCAGAACGAAGTGTAGGAGACATCGGAAGGTATTGGTTAGGTTAGGTTAGAACTGTAACCAATAATGCACGAGCCGAGCGAGCGAAGCGACTGTCGAAGTGCCAGATCCAAATCGCTTTTGTTTCTCTACACAGGGCACTTGAATAGGTATGTATTACAAAAATAATTATGGAAAAGATTTTCCAATAATAATAACTACCTGTATATAATATAACTCTCTCTCTCTGTGGTCGCTCCCTCATGGCTGAGGATCGTGGTCATCGCTGGATGTGGATGCTCTACTCCTAGATTGTATTATCTGCTTCCACCGGTGTCTGCTCATCGCGTCTCTGACGACCGTGCAGAACTTGGTTGATGAAGAGCCTCTCACTTGATCGCTCCATCTAGTTGGGGATCTTCCCCGGGCTCGTTTACCCTCCGTATTTCCAACTATGATCAGCTTTTCAAGGTTGTCATCTCCCCTTCTCATTGCGTGGCCGAAATAAGACAAAATGCGTTGCTGGCAGATTGTAGACAAGCGGGTTTGGACTCGAAGCTGTGAAAGGACCGATACATTGGTGCGCTTGGCGGTCCAGGGTATCCTCAACATCCGCCTCCAGCACCACATCTCGAATGCATCGATCCTTTGCCTTTCTCGGGCTCGTATTGTCCATGTTTCCACACCGTACATGAATATTGGGAACACTAGAGCGCGCACTAGCCGGATCTCGGTATAATATAACACTATTGTTTATAAGTATGTACTTATCAACAATATGAATTACTCTAACTGAAACATTCGCTACATGGAAGTTGGCCTTTTACAAAATGTAATTATAAAGGGAGACCAAACGTACAGTTGGTAAATGTTAGGTTGGAAAATAAAACGAAATTATGTGATAAGTTGATGTGATAAAGTTCGGGTTTTTATGGTAAGCACACCACATCATACAATCATGACAGATCGACATCGGAAAATGCGCATGCGTCTCCGTCAATTAAAACATTTGATAGTTTGTGTGGCCTTTTAAAAAATGGCATTATAAAGTACAGTACAGTACCAAAGTACAGTACAGTACAGTACCAAACGTACAGTTGGCAAATGTTAGGTTGGGAAATAAAACAAAATTACAAGGAAACTACGCGGGTGAAACCCGGGGGCGTTGCCAGTGTATTTATATAGAACAACTAAGCTATGAAAGACAAGGGTCTCTCATTGAGATTTGACTCGGGTGGGCTCCGCCAAAGCTCTGCAGTCAGCCCTGAGTGTCGCTTCTCCATACTCGGCCTGCGCTCCACTACGGAGGTCGCCGGCTCGCTTCGCTCGCCACCTCCCCCCTTCGCTGCGCTTGGCCTCGCACGGTTCGCTCCACTCAGGACCTCCCTTGAGCTTCTGGCTCCCGCATTTTTTATATACACTCTAGGGGTAGTAGCGACACGACTAGGTGGAGTCGGGGTGCTCCGAGTCGGATCTGGGTCCTAAGTAACCTAATCGGACCGATTTGGTTATTTTTATACGTTAAATTATTGAGTTAGTTTGGTCATGTTTCAGCTCCATCATCAGACCCTGGTTACCATCTCGCGCCAAAGGGCTCGTCAAGACGAATCGAAGGAGCTCAAACTCGATGAGTTTATGATGTTTAATTACCGAGTTCCTATGGCCACCTTTCGGCTCCATCATCAGACGCTGGTTACCACCTATCACCAAAGTACGCGTTAAAATAATTCAAATAAGCCCGAGAAACAAGCAAGCAAGTTGATTTCTTTGCGCTCAAGTCCTTATTACAAACTTTTATTTAACTTGCATTGTATGTATGTATGTTTGTTCGGGTGAAATCTTGCTACTCAATTTTGAAGCAGATGTTATGAACCGATTGAGCTGAAATTTTGTATACACGTGTAGTTTGGATGACAATACACGATAAGTGGTGTGACGTTGTTCTAAATCCAATATGGCGGACCATACAAGATGGCGGAACAGTTATTTTTAGCGCGCATTTCTACAATATGGGTATCAAATGAAAGGGTTTGTTGAGAGTAACGCGAAAAGTAATGTGACATAATTCTAAATCCAATATGGCGGACCATACTAGATGACGGAATAGACGTTTTAATGGACTTTTTACAAGTTGGGTATCAAATGAAAGGGCTCGTTGCAAGTGACTAAAACAAAACTCTTATACAAAAGCGCGTTTTCAATTGATCGATTATGTGGTAACAAAACGTGTCATACTGACTGCATGTCGATGCTTAACAGCCGAAAAGGGATAAGCACCATTTTTGGAGTAGGTATGGACTTATACTCGTATGTATGGTTAGAATTGCTTTTAGTTTCTGCGTCGTTTGGTCTGGATAGCATGCTTACGAGTGACAGTTTTTGTCGTTTAGGCAGTAGTAAAGGCAAGTGACGGAGCCATTGTTGTCCGTTATAAGCGAAACAATGTTCAAAAACAAAAGAAGTGAGATCGATGAAAATGGGTGCCTAGTTCAATAATCAGTCCTGAAATTGATTGAAACAACATAGAATATTTTGTAAGACCTTACAACTTATTGTATTCTTATAACTCAGCATAATATATCAGGCTTTACTTGAGTCGTTCTTGTACACGATTTTTTCTGAAGTACCTACGTACGACAACAATAACTTACTACTCGTAAGAGCCTCATTTTCGATGGACACTGTCTACCAGCAAGCCAAATTAACGCAATAATAAAACAACAGCTAACAACGATTTGGAGTTATAGATGTGCCTTGAAAATCCTGAAATTGGTAACGAACTTGGTCTCTGTGTGTGTGTGTGTGTGTGTGTGTGTAGCGGAGTCATTTACACACCACCAACCTACTTGACCCCTAAAATCACTAGCGGTGAGATATGCTGCTGTGGTCACACTTATTCTTTTTTTTATATAGCATAGTGTGACGGGACGAGCAGGACATGTGCCTGATGGTAAGCAGCAACAATTTAGTTTCCCAATCGTGTCGGACAGCCTCTATTATGAAATTTCGGTTAGATTAAAGTCAGCAATAGCACATCCACGAGCAGCCCACTAAATGTTCCCAATGCCGCGACTCGACGCTTCTTCTCACAAAGCTAGAATCGAAGCCATAGTCCAGCACATGGGCACAGCTGGCCCAGTGCGGCTGGCTGCTTGTTGTACTTTTTATCGTAATGATTGTTTTAAATTTGTTGCAACACAATAAAGAGTAATAATTTATACTCATATCTCTGTTTATACATAGATCTTATACCTTTAAAGGTATAACCGAATCGAGAAACTCCTCTTAGTCAAAATTTTCAATATTGTTCTTGTATGACAATAATGACTTTTTATTCTCTGGACAGTTTTGTATAAAATTTATCGTATCAACTAGATGCCCGCCCCGGCTTCGCCCGTGGTATATTATATAACACTCATCGGGATCCCGTACATATCCAACGGTGAAAGAATGACTGAAATCGGTTCACTCATTCCTGAGAATATCGATTTCAAACAAAAAACCTCTTCAGGTAGCTGAAGCTACGCCACCTGTCGGAAATTGGTCGTACCAACTCAGATTTAGAAAAAAAAATTAGCAAAGGTTTATATTCAACGCACAGATTACTGAAATTCAATGACGCAATTTTTGACACATGCTGTCATGTGTCATGTCAAAGCACGAAACGTACGAAAACTCTCAAAAGGGGAATATTTTTCCCGATTTTGTTACATTCTTG
Organism: Ectropis grisescens; assembly: GCA_017562165.1. Taxonomy (NCBI): domain Eukaryota; kingdom Metazoa; phylum Arthropoda; class Insecta; order Lepidoptera; family Geometridae; genus Ectropis; species Ectropis grisescens. The sequence continues at coordinate 11,828,518 of CM029790.1, forward strand.
TTTCATGCTCCACTTCAATTAATAGTAGAGTTATTTTCTATAGCCTAAAGCCTTCCTCGATGAATGGACTATCCAATAGAAAAAAAGAATCTTTCAATTCGGACCAGTACTTTCCGAGATCCTAGCGTTCAAACAAACAAACAAACAAACTCTTGAGCTTTATAATATTAGTATAGAGTTCGACTAAAAATTTAATTTTAAATTGAAAAAAAAAATCTAAATTTAACCCCTAAGAGGGTAATATGACATTCTTAAATTGTCACACACGTATTCTTTTTATGACGTAGACATATTCACTAAGGAAGGATTTCTCAAAGTTCAACGCCTAAAGAAATTAGGGAAAAACTTACTGAACGCGAGCGAAGCCGCGGGTTAAAGCTAGTCTACTATAAATACTGGCAGACCGGCAGCCATCAGTTATAATTGCTATTTTCTTTAAAGGCACTATACATACATACGTCCACAGCCAAATGGAAATACTACATATTTTTATAAGAAAACTAAACATTCCTTGTTTCTGATTTATTCCTTTGTGTTCTCCCAATTACCACCATTAATGATAATGATAAGGACATTATTATCTAAATAACCGCTTGAGATATGTTTATGAAACTTAGTGCACGTACTGTGTATATCTTGCAACCTGCAAGTCTCAATGTGTGAGCAATAGGCATGACGACTCATTTTTGATTTGATGTGCCATCAAAAGGGTTCATAATAACTGAAACATCTATAGAACATCTATACCATCCCTATACCAGAATACCCACTTTTGGACTTTTGGCACTGTGACGTTTGTGTGTTGATCTTAATTACCTACTTACTATTGTTTTGTTTATTTTCGTGTGTTTATAAGTGGCAAATGTACTTTTCGCTACTTATCTAAGATTTATAACAAGTGTATTGTACCAGGTAGCAGTTACTTCGGAAAAGATGTATTTGACGTAAGTTTCCATATTGGAAAGATAAATACTCCAAAAGTGACTTATATAACCTGTGAAGTGGTGTTTTTTTTTTTTTGATAAGACAACTCTGTTGTGAAAATTAATCAAGACGAGATCTGATTCTATCGTTTGACTTACACTACTATCGTAGTTAAAATGAATGAATGGCAGAAGGTTTATTGTACAAGAGAAGAAATAAATGTATCGATTCAATCTGTGCTGCTTTGTTTTTAACCCCCGACCAAAAAAAGGGGTGTTATAAGTTTGACGTCGATGTCTGTCTGTCTGTCTGTCTGTCTGTCTGTCTGTCTGTCTGTCTGTCTGTCTGTCTGTCTGTCTGTCTGTCTGTCTGTGTGTGTGTCTGTCTGTGGCACCGTAGAGCTCAAACGAATGGGCCGATTTCGATGCGTTTTTTTTTATTTGAAAGTTAATATCCGTGCGGGTGTTCTTAGCTATGTTTGGTTAATATCGATTCAAAATGGCCGCCTCCACAAAATGGCGGACAAAATATTTCTTCACAACCTACCTCAATATGGGTATCAAATGAAAGGGCTTGACTAGTAGAGTACTATACGCTGTAACAAATTTCAAATCCAAGATGGCCGCCACCACAAAATGGCGAATTATATATTTTTTTCACCATTACCGCAATATGGGTATCAAACGAAAGGGCTTGACTAGTAGAATACTTTGCACTATGAGAAATTTCAAATCCAAGATGGCCGCTACTACAAAATGGCGAATTACATTTCTTTTTTTCACAACTCCCCTATTATGGGTATCAAATGAAAGGGCTTGACTAGTAGAATGTTGTACAGATAACAAATCTAAGGTAGTCGGGGGTTAATCAACATTTTTAATTTTGTTCTTGTTCATAGACACTAGTTAGGTTCGAAAAAAATAAAATAATGTATGATTTGTGTACTGGTACGAATGCACGAGTTGGCAAATTAACATCTTTGTGTTGATGCAGTAAGTTTAGTGTAACAGAAAAAAGGAATGGTAGGTATCATTTTCAGTCACGTGACCATAGCTTTATGTTGCTTGTATCTACCTGACAATACGTGTCCGTGCGAAAGTATCTCTCTCTACTTAGTCTGTCGAAATCGCACTGAGAAATTGTTATAAACTTGTGCATAAGTTTGAGAGGCTTTATCGTAATCATAATCAGTGTAGGTGTGTAACTTAACGTCGTGTACGTACCACCTCAGGGCGCCTGGGCGTCCCTGTTGCATGTTACCCCTTACCCTTTTAAACAACGCAAGAACACGATGGGAAACAGCGAAACGGCGACACAAAGGAAGCGAACGCTGGAGAAAAGTAAACTGAAACGACAAGAAAAACTTGCCAACGAAGATTGTAACGCAAAACGGCAACGACTCGACAAAAGGCGTGAACAGGATAACAGCGAAACACCTATTCGACGACAGGTAAAACTTACTAAAGCTAAGGAACGTATGCAACGGTTAAGAGCAGCGGAATCAAAGGCGGAACACGATTCAAGAATTGAAAAAAATCGTCGACACATGTATCAGTTACGACAAACGGAACCATCGGAACAAAGAGAGATACGTTTGAGCAATTCCCGAATACGTGTATCTCAAGTTAGAGCAGAGGAAACTCCGAAACAGCGAGACGTACGTTTGAACAATTTAAGAGTGCATAGCTCTCAAGTTAGAGCAAAGGAAAATCTGGAACAGCGAAAGATTCGTTTGAGCGCTTTACGAGAGCATAACTCTCAAGTTCGAGCAAAAGAAAATTCGCTTATAGAAACTTTCACGCAAACTATAAACACGTTTTGTGACAAAATTTGCGAGGTTTGTACTAAAAAAATGTTATCCAAACCAAGTCAGTAATCACAAAATTAATCTAAGTACAGCTTTCTATCTACCAGTAGAATTAGCAAATAAAGGGACTATGTTGCTATGTCACCGTTGTAAGAAACACCTCAATAGCAAAAAAACTTCAGGACCAGCCAAAGCATACTGGAATAATTTAGATTCTGGTCCAGTACCTGATGTAATATAACGGTTTTACATAAAAATAAAACCGATATTATGTGCCGAGAACGGAAAACATACAGCATTATATGAAGAAGCAGTATGTATACTTATCTTATTAATCTGTGGTCGACGTCTATACCATAGACAATTAGCTTCATCTTGACGCCACCAGAGGGCGCCGCAAGCGCGCCACCAGCAAGGGCACCCGGCGCGGTGCGATCTTTGGGATTCATAGTCTTCACCAGAAAGCCCTTTCTAGAATGCTGTATGTTTTCCGTTCTCGGCACATAATATCGGTTTTATTTTTATGTAAAACCGTTATATTGATGTGCCTCAGGAAAACATACAGCATTATATGAAGACGTGTTTGTTATCTGCTGGTGTAAGTATGTCCAAAAATAACAACGCTATGATGACTGAAACATTTGAATACTTATTAAAATAAAGTGTTCAATAACATTTTGTAATTAGCTAAATTAACAAAGCTAATTTGTGTGTGATGTAAACTTTGAAGAACATGGTTAACCATTTATGTTAATTTCGCAGTAAATTAACCTAACATGCTTAATGGGTTAAGATATTATTTATTTTCCATATTTTGCTTAATAATGTCATCAATCGATTGGGTATTTGATCATCCAAAGGCTACTGCTATATCTGGTCCACATCTCCTAGTTGTACGTTCATGGCACTGTCTCACTGGACTGGACATATCCAATTTTTTAATAACAAGATGTTAAGCAACTGCTATAGATAAAATTTATTTGATTTGACTCGAAAGCTATTCTGTTTTTCTCAGATAGGAACTAGAAATATGTGATAAGACACAAATTATTCTCATTTTCCATGTTCATACTGCTATATAGCAATAATACCTATGTATATTTCGGTCTATAATATTTAAAAGGGGTTATTATTTAAAGAACCGTTCCAAACATATATGTTTTACATACTGTTTTTGGAGGAATTGGAAAACAACCAATCTACATAAAGTAACTCTCTAAGACTTCAGGTAGCTGTAGAATTCAGACGATTATCGCTTTCGCAAAATTTTAAAATATACATAATTATGAAGTTCCATTTTAGTGTGTTGTCTGCAAATAGGCGACATAATATAAGTACATACTATGTGTACTAATTCTGTTTTAAGTGATAAGCTGTTATTTGAAACTAGACTTATCCGTGTTTTAGCTGTCAGCAGTTCTTGAATTTTAATATCAAATTATAATTATTTTGATCAGACTTAAGATATATTATAACATATTTAACGCATATAAGTCCTCGCTCGACCATCGTTTCGTCCGGTGCCGAGTGACAGTAAGGGTTGGCAATGATTCCACTGACCTAGCGTTATTTTATAAACTATTTTTTCTGTGAGTTTCTCACTCAAATCTACCCTCATTTTCCCAAAAATCTAGGGTTTTATCAATACTCATGAAGATTTCAATGTAATGATACACTCTACAGCGACATTTACCTAGAATCTTTCTAGGTCACGCGCTATCCACCAGGCCGCACCAGCCCGGTGGACCATGGCTTTTGCCGACTCCCAGTGATGGGAACGAGTCAGAAGGCTGGGCTGGTTTCGTATAAATATAATTTGTTTGTTGGCTAGTCGAGAGCCACTACCTTGTACGTCCTTGTTGTACAGTTCGAATGTGCTAATAATAACCAGGAAAGAATACTGGAATTTGGGTTCATCGAAAGCATTTATAGGCTTTGTTGACGACATTTTGCAATTATTTGTTGCAAATGGATCTTTTGAATCCGTTTATTTATAAAATATGGTGGTTCTTAGTCGCTGTTTTAAATCTCATCCTCAAGCTTAAACTTAAGATACCGTTTACATAACGGTTCTGCTACAATTATTTCATGTTACTGTTCACCGTATCTACTTTCAATTTGGTTTTGGTGTTATCTCGAAATGATAAAAATCTTAAATCTTTTTCCATTAATATTTAACCTTATTATTACTTATCAGATTTTATAAAATCGAAGAGCATACGGTTTCTCTCTTCAGAATAGAGACTATACGGCAAGCTGGGCACTCTTTCACAAACTAAATATTAATCAACATTATCGCTCATTGGAATTGAAAACACAACTGCGTAAGACGCGTGTTTTTAAATTATCATGTGTTTTAGGAGTATAAACATCATCAGGGAATGTCAGAAGAATGCAAACGATTCGTGGTCATAGATTCCTTCGTTGTTGTGATAGAGTATTAGTCGTTAAGTAATTATTCGTAGTTAGTATTGCTCATGGTGCTTTGTGTATTGAAACATAATGAGAAGTGGCTCCGCGCCACCACACCATCGCAGTAGGTACTACAAACATCCTTTTTGTTAAATCATGTAAGTACAAGTCATATTTGACGAAGCTGTTACTGGTTAAATCTGAGATGGCGGATGTTAGAGTCTGCCGTATGGTACCAGAAACAGTAAAATTTAAGCCACCCTTCAATTCCAATTTAAGCAAATCAAATCTAACTTTTGCGTCAGATGTAGGTAGATTCATGTACTTTTCTATAAACGCTGTTATGTGTAGATATATGTGCGCCATAGTTGACCTGCTCCTATTTTCTGTCAATAACCTTCCAGATACATAATGTGAATATACATAGATACCTGCTTTCTCGATCATAGTTTTGAGGCATTTTCAGTGTCTCGCGGCTTCCGTAACCTAGAGACGTAACTTGAACACTGCACCAGAAGGAAGTCGTTCAGTAAAGACTGACACGACCCTTCGAACGCAAGGTCTCCGCGACCAAACGTGTGTTAGTAGTAAGATATGGTGCGGGGACCAGGTCCAAAACAAGTATTGGTCAAATATATTGGACATGAGTATGTTCCAAGTGTCTCATGGCTTCCGAAGCCAAGAAACTTAACTTGGTACTGCACCAGAAGGAAGTCGTTCAGTAAAGACTGACACGACCTTCGAACGCAAGGTCTCCGCGACCAAGCGTGTGTTAGTGGTAAGATATGGTGCTGGGACCTGGTCAAATGTGAGGTATCAATTGTTCCAAATGATGTCTCGCGGTTTCCGAAATCTAGAGGCTTATTTAAATTTTTATTGCACCAGAAGGAGGTCGTCTTGTAAGATTAGTGCGAAGTGCGACTCTTCGTACGCAAGGTTTCCGCGACCAAGCATGTTATGAAAAATGTGGTGCTAAGGAGAGATCAAAATTTAAATATGTATACGTATTAAAATAAAACATGCCATAAAACATTTGATAATACAATAGAACATCTACTTGAATGATATATTTCTTATAAATATCTCTGAAATTGGCGACTTGCTTCTCTTCCGCAGAGAAGGTTTGTTTTATAACAGGGACTCCTCCCCTGAATCGATAGTTATCGATGTGATGAGTTGGATGTAGCTGTGAATTTTAAATCTATTGATATGGGTTTATGTGAAATTTTATTCTCCCAAATAGTTATATTGGCACCCAGAGCTCGCCATTGCATATGAAATTTTTTTTTTTTTTTTTTTTTTTTTTTTTTAGGTATGTAAGAATTTTAAAATGCAATACATTCACGATCGTATTGTATAAAAGATCCAAACTTAGAATATCCTTACATAAATAAATGGTTATGCATGTATGTTTGCAAATTTGTCCACGTTGTAGCAGCTTACTTTATTCGATAGTGCAACTAAATTAAGTGATGGTGTAATTACAATAGTGCAACTGAACTAAGTTTCGTCAAATCTTAGTTAATAATGCGTATAATTATGATATATTCATTTCAACCCCCATCGGCACGTCTATGTATTTGTATACGTCTGAACTAGTGCGGTGGACACCGAAGGGTATAAAATTTAATTTCGTTTATACCTGTTTTGATGTTTTAATTAATTTCATAGAATATTATTCAATGTTGATTCCGATTCTGAATAGCCATTTTCCCTTCTTTTTGAAAAGTGGGATTAGATGTTGCCATAATTATATGTAATATTGAGATACTCTTAATAAGTTTAGCTTCCCAGATGTTACTAAGCAGTAACTTATTGGTTACACACCTTATCAAAGTGTATTAGTATTGGTAGGTAGTTGAGACAAGGTTCAAACAATAAATAATTTAAACAAGCCAGTTAAAAACTGGGAGATGCACCTGAAACCCTTAGTTTTTCTTTTTTAGCGGACACGCTGCCAAGCGGGTAGGTACATGCTGTAGATTTACTTAGCAATTTAACGTTAGCTGGTCTAATAATTTACATAATAGCCTTCAAAACCTTTTTACGTGTGTCTACCCGCATGTCCAAAGAGTATCGGTCACATACTATGTTGGTACAAGTGTGTTCCAGCTATCACACGGTTTCCGCAACCTAGAAACGTAATTTGAACTGCACCAGAAGGAAGTCGTTCAGTAAAGACTGACACGACCCTTCAAACGCAAGGTCTCCGCGACCAGGCGTAAATGATCGAAATGTTTTCGATATATTGGTCAAAACCATACATTAGAGATTAGGTAAAACTCGCACTAGTGAGCCAGCTGCTCACTTTTGGTAAAATGCATATAAATGAATGAAGACTGACCTGCATGTATAAGACCTTGATTCTGGAATCGGTCGATCTCACCTTTTCTCACGCAGAGGATTTATCATTTTCTTCGATGGATGAATTATCCGCTTCACTCACGGGTACTTCGAAAATCTCAATCCGTTGAGATTTCAATAAAATTTCGTGTAATATATAAACACATTTAAATTATTTTTCGAGAGTTATTAATTGTTAATTAGTGATAATTGAATATTTTTTTCTATAATTTCGACCACTCGTGGCGAAAGTATACAACGCTATGAATCCCAAAGATCGCACCGCGCCGGGTGCCCTTGCTGGTGGCGCGCTTGCGGCGCCCTCTGGTGGCGTCAAGATGAAGCTAATTGTCTATGGTATAGACGTCGACCACAGATTAATAAGATAAGTATACATACTGCTTCTTCATATAATGCTGTATGTTTTCCTGAGGCACATCAATAAAACAATTGACCCAACCTGAACAACGGTTATTATCGCGAATTATACCTTTCGTGAAAATTGTAAAATATGACGGTATATTTGGACAATACGGATTTAGAGGGCAAGCTGTACTTTTTGCACAAGACATATTTGAGGTTACTGAAAGTTTGAGGAACATTTTACCTAGATCAACTGACAGTTTAGGTATGGTTGTCATAACAGAGCATTTGGAAAACTTAAATCTATCGCGCGAGTATAACATATCACGACCCCGGGTATACGAAGCATTGAAGTGGCTCATAAAAACAATCCCTATATCATGACGTAATTATAGATAACGATGCACATATATCGCAGGAAGGTCTTGTTCGTGTAACCCGAGCTGTAAATAACGAAAATATTCACCACTACAATCAAAAATTACTAGAACCAGCTACTGAATCGGCAGTGGGACAAGCAACCAACACTAAAGACGCTTACTCAGTCATCAGTCATACACTACGCGTTCTACAAGCTTCCTGGCATCAAGGTAATAGTCAAGTTTTTAATGTTAACCATTCAGGCAGCCAATGCTGTGCTATGGTGTTGGCAAACTTAACAAGAGCAGCAATGTTACCACCGCATACCTGGACTAACGGCATACTTAATGTAAATATGCTCGAGGGTGATGCCATGTATGCAAAAATAAGACGACTATCGATAGATAATCCACTAGCCCCTTCTATTGATGAAACAGGCTATTTAGAAATACGCCACTTCGGTGTCATCAGATCCTGTTTTAGTATGTTTGATTGCTCGTTTAGCATAGATTATAATGAGGAAACTGATTTATTTGGATGTTTGCAAGATTCAGTGAACAATCAAGATTTTGGAATGACATTAAAAGAGGCTCTGACGACAATGTTTGCAGTCCACAAAGCGGGCGTTCTAATTGCTACATCAAAATGTCATGAACATCAAAATACTCTACTCCCACGCGTCATGAACTATAACAACAAATACTACTTTCCGACCGACTCCAGGTTCATATATACAGTGTGGCCCTGAGGTTACATAGTGCCTCGATAGTCCGCGAGCACCGTTGACAATACGCTTGTGTTATTGAATGTAGTTCCTCATGATGACCTTGTCCGAGTTTGCAAACGTGCTATCCAGGTCACTATTTGTCAATGTAACGTACAGTTTAACCGCAAGATGCAGCTGTTCACCCACTATTATTGCTGAGATGTTCACATTGACAGACAGACCGACCGTACTGATACAAACTTAGAACAATGCAAATACCAGATTTGTTCTTCGAGAACATAATTTATTAGCAACAATAATGCGTTGGTTTTTACTGTAAGTTCCATGTTTAAATTATATTATCTCCAATGAAATCAACACAACCCATGAAATTGAAATCCACAACCCATGATCAAATCATACAGCAACATCAAACTGTTACGTCTGAATCTGAAAATGAAAGAAACCTAACCAGTCAGACCATTCCCGTACATACTTCAGTGATGGCTCCTATTGATAGCGCACAGCCCACAGAAGAACAAGTATTAGATGTGTCGAACAATGTCAACAAAATTACCAGAAAAACAACAGATAACATTGTCAATGTAGCTCATGAACGAAAAACAGAAGAATTTGCATGGTTCTTTTTGCTGCCTTACGGAGTAAATGGCTTAAATCAACCTAGAAACATCAAAATTTCACCCCTAGATTATTTCCAATATCGAATCTTAGGAAGAGATACTAGGTTTCAACGAAATGACTATTTGTTTTACGCTCTATCAATGTTCGAGTATCACAGGGTAAAATCGACAATATCTGCTTGCTGTAAAAAAGTTGAAGGGCAAGATGGCAAGGTCGAAGATGTTCATCTTTATCTTAAGAACCTTAGAGGCTCAGCGGCATATTGGCGTACTGCATTAAATGAACTATTGGCGCAAATTCGATGTCTAGGACCACCAACGTACTTTTTAACTTTCAGCTGTAATGACGTCAACTGGTCGGATATGCGTAAAGCTCTTCTTATTGCCGATGGCCGACCAAATGATAATCCGCAAGACTTGGACACGGTAGCTACGCATCGGTTAATAGAACAGTATCCTGTCGTAGTAAGTAGACATTTCATGTATCGTCTCAATGCCCTTATGAAATTTATGAACAACAACAATCAAGTTTTAAATGGTCGTATAAAAGACTACTGGTGGAGAATAGAATTCCAGAGTCGCGGCAGTCCCCATGTTCACATGGTAGTTTGGGTGGAATGTCACGCATCCTTTGATACGAATGAAGGGATGCGTCAGCTTAATCAAGTATGTCGTTGTGATCTACCGCCTGATACGTCTTCTGAAATGCACGATCTGGTAAAGAAAATCAATTACACAAACATACACAAACATGCTATCATCAAAACAATCTAGAATCGCCCGCATGTAGGTTCGGTTTTCCGAGAAAAGAATGCGCTGAAACTCGGCTCGTGTCCCATTCATCAGAAGAATTTATTCGCAATGGAGGTAGAATCTGTATTCTGAAGCGAGAACCAGACGCTGGGTGGGTCAATAATTATAACCCAACTCTTTTAAAAGTCTGGAATGCCAATATGGATATTCAGCCATGCGGAACAAATGAAGCTATAGCATTTTACATAGCCAAATATGTGTCTAAATGTGAGCCGACAGAGCTTGATAGTAGTGTAGCTCAAGCGATACGCGAGATTCAACGTGAAAACACAGACATATCACGTAAGTTGTTTAAAATATGTATGCGGATATTGAAGGAAAGGCAAGTGTCTGCGTGCGAATGCGCCTTTAGGCTCTGTCATTTGAATTTCAGAGATAGTTCGAGAAAATGTACGTTTTTAAACACGAGAAAACCGGAACAGAGGTACAGGGTTCTTAAGTTTGATTCGAATGGGACAGCTACCGGATACTACAGTAACATAATAGAACGTTACGAAAAACGGCCTACGGAGCATCCCAACTACGATTTTGATAATATGTGCCTTCTGGAATTTGCAATGCTCTTTGAACCGCATTATGTAAAATCAAACCAAGAAACTGAAGAATGTGTCGATACGTATGATGAAACATCTGAAAGGCAAACCAGACAGCGACTAATTACACTTACAGATAATAGTAAAATGGTAATAAGAAATGTTCCTGCTGTCGTACGCGTGCCGTACTTTGTGGCTGCCAATGACCCAGAAAACTATTACTACAGCTTACTTCTTCAGTACGTTCCGTATAGAAACGAGAATGAATTAATTGTCGACTACGATACGGCAAGAGAAGCTTTTCTGGCTAGAGAATCTGGTCTTCGCGCGATTAACGCACGCCTGGAGACGTTTAGGGAGTGTGACAGACAGCTGGAGAACGCTTTTAACCAAGCTCATGCTTTCGAAATCTTGAATCAAGAAGCTGAACAGGAAAATTTTGAAGAAGCGTTCGAGGTGCCAGAAGAGCATCACCTGACCGAGGACGAATTTTTCAATGCGAGAAGAGCAATGAATGTTGGACAAAAGGATGCATTTTTATTCATAACAAAGAGTATTTCAGAACAACTAAATAACCAAACCAATGAGCGTCTGAGGTTGTTCATAACTGGTAACGCTGGGACTGGAAAGACCTTTCTCTTTAATTTATTGAAAAACCAAGTAAATCGGTGTTACGGCAAGCAAGTTGTCAAAGTGTGCGCGCTTACAGGGTGGCAGCACGTTTAGTCAGCGGATCCACATTACATTCTACACTAAAATTGCCGGTACAGAAGGATGGTAGAATAACGCAAATGCCCATTCTCACTGGTAATTACTTGCGCTTGATGCGGCAACAGTGGCAACATATTGAATTTTTATTTATTGATGAAATCTCTATGGTCCCGTATGAAATGCTGTGTATGGTGGATTCCGACTAAAACAACTCAAAAATAACGAATTATTATTTGGTGGTATTAATATTTGCGTATTTGGTGACTTAATGCAGTTACCTCCTGTTCGAGGAAACCAGGTCTTCAATCAACCCTCTAGATTTGTCCCAGCAACGCACCTATGGCGTTGCTTCTCCCTAATTGAATTGACTGAAAATATGAGACAACTTGGTAGCACAACTTTCAAAGACCTTCTGAATGCATTACGAATCGGTGAGCTTCAATCAGAACATTTTGCTATTTTAACGAGTCGATTAAACAAAGAACCAACTGGCGAGTTTGTCATTGAAAAGCCCTGCGAATATATCCGACTAATCAACAAGTACACAATCACAACAAAACTGTTCTCGAACATTTCCGAGCTCGTGGTATAGCTATTAACAAAATCATAGCACAGGATAGCCTAGTGGATTGTACTCGACAAACTGACAACTTAGATCTAAATAATATTATACCATCAGATATAAACAAGACAGGAGGACTGCCTAAAGAGCTAGAAATATTTGTTGGGGCTAAAGTGATGTTGCGTTACAATGTAGATGTGCCCAAAGGTCTGGTCAATGGTGCCATTGGGCATATCACAGAAATTATATGGCCCAGTTTCCGAAGAGCACAAATTTCTGACACTGATATACCATCTGTCCGTGTAGACTTCGGTAAAGATGGTGTTCACCTCATTCAGCCCAAGTCTGTGCAATTTCCAGCAAAGTATGGTCATGGAACCGCAGAACGAAGAATGCTGCCAATCGTGTTATGCTGGGCTTGCACAGTACACAAAATGCAGGGTAGTACCGTCGAGCGCGCCGTTGTTTACTTGGGGTCGAAGCTCTTTGCTGCCGGTCAAGCATACGTGGCCTTGAGTAGGGTGACATCATTAGAAGGTCTTCTAATCGAAGAACTAGACTGTTCGAAATTAACCGGCAAACGACCTTGCAACAATGACGCGTTGAATGAGATGGACAGACTCAGAAACCTGCGTACATAAATACACACACACACACACACACTTTTATGCATAAATATAAATTAAAAAACAGCTTTTTTTAATTTGAATGCCCTAGAACGAAGAAAATATATTTTAATACAATCAAACCTAGCATTTAATAAAACTTTAAAATGTATATTGATACTAGCTTTTACCGCGACTTCGTCCGCGCCACGTATTTATTAAAGTAATTGAGGCAGTACCTACTCGTATGTCTACTACCATACAAATTCACGTTTCCTAATCAAAATCGGTCTAAGTCAAAGTTTTATATTTATTAATAAATGTACAATTTACACGACAAATTACAAAAAAAACTATATGTTCTCAAAAATTAATCAAAACAGACTTTAATTTAAAATCATATTGGGACGGTCCACCAAATTTTATTAGAGTCTATTAGTAGATATTAGTAGATATATCGTCTGATTACATGAACGCAAATTTTAGTTTGTTGTTCATATTTCAAAACCGCCGCACTGATTTCGATAAAATTTATATGACCACCTCTGAACTATAATCTACCAACCAAAAAATAACCATCAATTGATTCACAATTGAAATACAACTGGATTGATAACCTCCTCCTTTTTAGAAGTCAGTTAAAATAGCATACAAAGAGTGCAAAGATCCTTCCATGCACACTTTTACTCCTCATTTCCACTCTTTTCAACTCTTTTCTGTGATAAAAAGTCGCCGTTGTCTTTTCCTAAGTCTAGTCTATCTGTGCACCAAATTGTAACAAACTCTTAAAGTGGCTTAAGCGTTAGACGGTAACGGACAGAGAGTTACTTTCATATAATTATATAATTTCATATTAGAATTGAAAACAGGTGTTCCTGATCATTTTATAGGAGGCAGTTGTAAAAGATTACCGAAAAGTAATACGTTTACTCCTCCAAAAAACTCATTTTCGCAGTTCTTAATTTGCCTTAATCGAGCGTCCATCATGCATAACATTTGATAAGACACCATGAAAATCTCATCGACTATCAAAATTCTGTCTGATACGCCATTTAGTGGCTGCGCCCATCTTAAATATTGAGGTTGTATAGTGCACTGTACTCTTCTTGTCAAGCCCTTTTATTTGATACCCTTGTTGATGGGATTGATAAAACCTAAGTTATCCGCCATTGTGTAGAGGCCGCCATCTTGGATTTTAATTTTATATAGTACATTGTATTCTACTGGTTGAGCACTTTCATTTGATACCCATGTTGATGGGATTGATAAAACCTACGTTATCCGCCATTTTGTAGCGGCCGCCATCTTGGATTTCAATTTTTTATAGTATAGTGCATTCTGCTTGTTGAGCCCTTTCATTTGATACCCATATTGATGGGATTAATAAAACATAAATTATCCGCCATTTTGTAGCGGCGGCCATCTTGAATTTATTTAAGTACATTAATTATAAATAAATGATACCGCTAGAAGCGTCTTGAAACGCTCTTGAGAGTAAATGGCTCAAACGGGTAAAAGTAAGGCGGCACTTCATATGCCGAAACATAAACACCGCACTTATGTAACCTGACACCCGTTTTCCCGCCAAATTTGTAAAACGCGAAAAGCGGCCAGTGTATCAAGCGGTTATATAAGTATCCCCGTATAGTTAGAAATTATAAAATTGCTGGAACAAACGTTTATCGACTCCATTTCAAGTGTCTAGATACAAAGTTTAATGGTTTTATCTTCAATAATATTGAGCTTCCAGACTTTCACCCCAATTCCACCCCCGTAGGTACTACAGTTCGAAACTACAAAACTGCTAAAACATACATTTTATGGTTTCGTGTTAAATATCTAGACGTAAAGTTTCATAGTTCTTCAACAATGACGAAGTTTTCCATATAAACTTTCATCCCTTATTTTAACCCTTTCAACCCTTTTTTCGGAACAAAAAGTAGCCTATGTCCTTTCTCGGGATCTATTCTATCTATGTATCAAATTTCATCAAAATCTGTTGGTTGGTTTAGGCGGTAAAGACGGACAGACAGACAGACAGACAGACAGACAGACAGACAGACAGACAGACAGACAGACAGACAGACAGACAGACAGACAGACAGACAGACAGACAGAGTTACTTTCGCATTTATAATATTAGTATGGATAATTAAAAGCTTGTCGCGAGAACATAAACATTTTATTTTTTCACAAACTAACTTTGGTTCTAAGCAAATTATAAGAACGCGTAAATCATTTTCTGGAATTTAACATTATTTAGTAGATAGGTATGATGTTGCTTGAAATCTAATCAATATTTTGTATTGCTTAGTTATTTATAAGATTAGGTTGTTTTATTTAGTAATTATAAAATTTTAATTGATACAAATAAAACAGACAAGAGAAAACAAACATAATTTTTTTTCCAAAGATCAAACTTAGGTACGTTATTTCTAAGCAAATTATATATTTTTTTAAAATAGTGACGAAACGAGCAGGACATGTGCCTGATGGTAAGCAACATGCCTGCCCCATAGCAGCACTATGGAACAACATGCCTGCCCCACAGTCATCCAATAGCTGACACGCAGCTATTGGAACATGAAGAGTCCAAATCATTACCTAGCACTGCACTACACTCGTCACCCAGAGAACCCGTGTAAGTCGTTTGTTGATATTAAATATAACTTAGTAGATATTTACTCGTAGGTACGATGTTGCTTGAAATCTCGCAACAAGCTTTTATTTATATCAATATACATTTTATAAGTTAAATATATGGTAGGTTTGATTCCAGTAAAATAAATATTTTCTTCGTTTTAGAGCATTTAAATAAAAGCTTGTACTCATCTTTTTTGTATGCATATATACCTATTTTTACACTTTTAGAGTCGTCTCAATCTCCACATTGCTAATATTGCATCATTGTTGCACGAAATTGTACCGTTAGTTTTGTACTGTCCAGTTGTTCAATTAAAACCCCCTCCAAAGATTTCATACGACTGAGCGCAACATATTATGCTTACCTGGCGGCGAAAGTTTAGTGCCCAAACACACGACGGCGTGGTCCAGTGTGCTGCCTTGCATCTTATGCACAGTGGAAGCCCGGCAGAGCACCGTTGGCAACATTCTACGTTCAGCCACGCCGCAGGTCTACTTGACCTGGAATTGCACATTCTTAGGTATCTTCTATTCTTTATCTATTCTTAGTTACGTAAACACCGTCGTTGCCAAAGTGAACCTGACCTGATCTGACGCGTACATCTGTTCTCGCCGAAAGCAGGACCAAATGATTTTGATTATAATATCCAGTGGTGCCGTTTACTAAACACTTTGCTACGCCAATATCAGATCGAAGCATTTTTTTTTTAACTATAATAGGTTCGCACTTGACCACCATCTCGCCTGATAGCATAATCTTAGCACCTTCAAATATTCTCAGATGTTTGTGGAGTCCTGCAGTTTTGTTCTTGTCTGTATGTATGATGTTGTCCATATTTGTGTTATCTTGTTTTTTTGTCGCATCTAATAAAAATTTCTGAGCTCTTATTTTGTAAATAGTTGTTCCAAGTGCTCGAAAGTGTTCAAGAACAGACTAATAATGTGCGCATACTTGACTATTAGTTGCATAAATCCGTAAATCTCCGATTGAACAATCACATGTAAAATTTTGACGAATTTTTATCAAAAGTAGTGAAAAGTGTTCAGATCGTTATTCACCAACTCTCAGTGCATTTACCACGTCTTTGAAGTCTGTGCTTCCCTGCTGGCGTATATTCTCTGTTCAGTTCTACCAAAGTAAAGAGACACCAAAGACGTGTTGGTAGCAGGAGCCGCTCTGGCTCATGAAACACCTGACTTCCTCGCACGGGGGCCAGTTGCAATAAGTCTCCAAACACGCACACTTTTATACCACCAAATATTCCAACACTATTTTTAAGTTGTTTAGGGTGCGAGTCAATCATCCATAACATCTCACATGGGACATCGAAATTTCATCAATGAACAAAAAATTCGATCTCTACCGCTTACGTTACCGCTTAATACGCTGGTAATTGCCAGTTAGAAGAGGCATTTGCACAATTCTTCCATCTTTTTGGACAGGAAGTTTGAGTGTCGAATGTAAAGTTGATCCTCCTACTTTTCGTGCCGCTACTCCTGTTAAGGCACAAACCTTAACGGCTTGTTTGCTATAGCATCTATTTATATGATTTTTTAGCAAGTTGAACAGAAATGTTTTTCCCGTGCCAGCATCCCCTGTAATACAAAGTTTTAGTCGTTCAACACTACTGTTTATTGGTTTCAAAATATTACGCGTAATATAAGCAAATGCTTTGTTTTGTCCGGTATTCTTGGCACTACTGGCATTATAAAACTCTTCGTTAGACATATAATATGTTATTCTGATATGGTATCCTGTTCTTCTACATTTTCATTCTCCGCTTCTCTTTCTGATAATATATCAAATGCATGGATTTGGATAAAAGCATTTTCGTATTGTCTTTCTCGTTCTCTATATAGTTCTAGCCGGGTATTTTGTGTCTGTTAAGTAATTTTCCTGCGTTATAAAAGCTTCTCTTGCTATTATAATCAACCATCAATTCGCTTTCGTTTCTGTAAGGAACATACTTCAGGATCAAAACAATAACAATAGTGGTCAAGATCACTTGCTGCGAAAAATAGGTTACACGAACAATTCCTGGTACGTTTCTGATGACCATCTTACTATTGTCGATTGTAAGTGCGAGTAAACGACGCCTTGTCAGTCTTTCAGGCTCGTGCTGGTCGATAGTCTCTTCGGAGTCAGAGTGTGGCTTAGCATAATAGGATTCAAACTTCATGGCAAATTTAGGTAGGCACATATTTTCGAAGTCGTAATCCGAGTGGTCAACTGGGAATTTTTCGTAACGTTCAAAACTGTTTGAGCAATAACCAGTAGTAGCCTGTTCACTTTCGTTGAAACGTAAACGTAAAAACTCTGTAACGTGCTCAGGCTTCCTGGTATTCAAGAATATGGATTTTCTTAGAACTCTCCTTAAAATTCAGGTGGCAAAGTCTGAAGCTGAGACTTGCTTTTCTCTTAAAATTCTCGTACACTCTTTGAATAGTTTGTTTGAATCCATTTCCTCTCCTTGAATTGGACGTATTGGTCGAGCTACGAGTACACTGCTATTGAGCATAGAGCTGGTATGGAATTTGATACGTGTTTGGCTTGGTTATATAAAAGGTAATAGCTGAATTTGTCCCGTAGAGTTGTAGGTATGTCCATGTTACCTTGGCATATTTTGAGAAGGGTTGGATTGTAGTTGTTTATCCATTTCTCTGCTGCTTGTCGTTTGAGTGAGCATATTCGGCCTCAATTTCTAATGAACTCATCCGAAGAAGAGTGTGAAACTAACCTTGTCTGTTCACATTCTTCTCTAGGGTATCCAAACCTACATGCTGAAGTGTTCCTGTTTTAGTAACACGTGTGTGTATGCTCATGCGTTTGAAATTTTTTGATCAGGTCGTACATATCAGACGATTCTAATGGCCTTTCACAGCTACAAACTTTGTCAAGTGTGCATATTCCTCTTCGGTATCAAACAGCGCATGACCAACAATCCACACAACCATATGAAGTTGTTGGCTTCCTCGATTTTGGAATTCGATGTGCCACCACCAGTCTTGTAATGCACCACCAAATATTGTATCATCACTGCGGATAAATTTCATTAAAGCATGGACCCGAACAATGAAGTGTCTACTGACAACGATCGGATACTGTTCTTTAAGCCGTTTCGTTGCCATTAAATCCAAGTCATCTGGGTTGTCTTGCGGTCGGCCGTCTGCTATTAACAACGCTTAATTCATATCCGACCAATCAATAAGTCATTTGAACTAATAGTGACAAAATAGGTAGGCGGCTCAAGACAATGTATTTGAGCTAGCCGTTCATTTAAGCTTGTGCACCAATAAGCTGCTGAACCCTTTATATTTTTGAGGTACAACTGCTTGTCTTCAACTTTGCCATCGTGGCCTTGTAACTTTTTGCAACATGCAGCTATGGTACCCTTTAGCTTTGTTGTACTCGTACATAGAGAGCGCACAAAACAAGTAGTATAAAAAGTTATCTGTTTTTAAAACCACGTGTCACTTCCTGAAAATCGTGATTAAAATTAATCTAGAGCTGTTATTTTTACTTGTCTCGGTTCTTTGAAGCCATTTTTACCCCAGGGCAACATATAAAACGATGCAAATTCTTCAGCCTTGCATTCATGAGCTTCATTAACTATATTTTGTCTTTTGTTTTCTTTGTGATTTTATTGATGTTATCTTTCTAATACTTCTTCTGCGACAGGTTGCCATCAAAAAAGTGTGTACCGGGATATTTTCAGCATTAGCTTCATTCAAACTTCGATAATGCAAAGTTATTTCTTCATTATCTTGCAGTTGGATCGAAACACGATCCACAACATGGGCCAGACGCAAAGAATGAGGCGTTTTCCAGACGCAAAAAGACTTTTCAAAGATAGTTCTAAATATTGCCAAAAAATAGTGGTCTTTGTAAAATTTCTTCATCAAAATAAAACAGTGGCGCCACCTACGGTGAAATTGGGAACTGTATTTGACAGGTATTTTTACGTCTTGAAAACTCCCCATTTACATCATGACTGTTCGAGCTGTGTGATTTGTCAATATTTTGATACTTCTAAATGATTGTGATACTACTCCGAGGTCATTTGAACTACGCATCTTTCATCATTTGATCTGCGGCATTACGCGCGATATTTATTGAGTGTTGTGTGTCGATGTCATGTCCATGAGAGTTCTGCCGATCCGAATTATTAATGTTAACATCGATATAATTAAACGTGAATTGTCTATTCTGGTTACCAGTCGAACGTTTACAAATTCGTCTAGTTCCGCCAGAGTATCGCATTGAATCACGCAAGCTTTTCCGTTACTGGTCATCGCATTGGCAACTTTAGGACCACTAGAATGGGAATTGGTGAAGTATATATTGTATAATATTTGCCACTGTAATGGAGAACGCCATATGTACTTCTATATGATCCAGTAATTAACGCCCCAGCTGTGTTTGTGAGTGACAAACATTGCAATTAGTGCGTCTTTAGCATCATACCTACTGTTCACGCCGAAAACATCCCCTAGCGACACTTTTACTGTGCTTCAACGAAACTTCTAATATTATGTAGCACAACAAACATCACATCATCGTCAGCCAATAACATCACAGCTACATGACGTGATGTACGAGTATTTCTAAACAAATTTTAATACAAATACAAATATCTTTATTGCTGTTTCCAGGTAAGATAAGTTGATACAAAACATATTTTATATTCGTCTGAATTTATACAATGATAATAATAGTCAGTTGATAAAGTCTTCTTCTTTTTTTTAATTTCTGGCTTCTATCCGGTTGTGGTATGTAGGTTTGTGTGATATGTTTGGTGAGCGCAATTACGCCAACGGGTTGTGCTTCAGCAAGATGTTGTTGTGGACTTTGATATGTATGTAGTTTATATCTAAGGTCCTGCAGTGGTAGCTCTTGCAGTTCAGCCGTGTGAGCAATGTCAAAGAATGTCATTATGTATAGTACAATACAAAAAGTTTATATGTATAATTTTACATAATAAAATAATGTCAACATGTATAAAATAATGTCAACACGTATAAAATGAAATATGTGTAGGTATACTACTCAAATAACACTCACAATTTGTACGGGTACAAATCTGATTCAACATATATTATCTGCTCTAACGGTAGTTGAATGTAAAGTTTCATAGAATAGGTATACAATGGACCTCAATGTAACCAATGGAATTTTATGTGGAATTTAATAGAATGTAAAATGTCACTATACAACGGTGTTCCAATGAATTTCCCTAGCATTTAAAGAATATTTCACAGTATAATAGCATTTGCGTACCATTATCTTTTAATCTACTTTTGAACATGGATAAGTTAAGTTTTGTGATTGTATTTGGAAGTATTATATAGAAGAGGAGCCGTACACAAGATGTTGTAAACTAAAATTGTTCGTCTCTCAGCCTTTACACGATCTCTGTATTTTAGATACGTATTAATAAAAATCTACTATTCAATTCACACACAGCTGTTTTCAATTTATTTCCAAAAATATTTAGCTACATATATTCCACAGGTTATAAAAGGCGCCTACGTAAAAATTGATCCTACGAATCGAATTAAGAAGAACCTTATTTGGATTATAATCCAAATGTTTGAAGTTAGTTATTACTGTAATAATAACATATTACTGTATACAGGCTTACGCTGAATCTCCGTTAAATCCTGTAGGCAATGGCGTAGTCACAACGAGCTCCACCAACGCGAAACAGCTGTTACAGACAGGAAAACTTCCTATTGTACCTATGCCAACCGACTTTGACGGCTCATATGAAGGCTGGCTCGAATTTAAGGATACTTGTATGTAGCTTATTCACAAATGTACCGAACTTTGCGACTGTTAACATGCGGCTGCAAAAAACTGTAGCACTTTTATTTCTCTCCCAACCCATGGTACTGAGCCCACACGTAGGGGTGGGCGGGCTGTCTCCACACCTCTCTAGGGGAAGTAGGGAAGGATCCAAGTGTTTGATGGTGCACTTGGGAAAGGACATTTTTGGAAAGGCGGAAGGGAGGTATCAGAACTTATTGATGAAGGTACAATTCCTTTTTTTTTAGGAACAAAAAGTTATTTATTACTCTAATATGTTTCAAAGATCTTAAAGTAGTTGTATAGACAATGTGCTCATTTACAGACGTGATAAATATCTCGCAGACAGATCGCAACCCCCGACTATCTGGGATTTGTAATGTGTACAACATTCTATTATTCTCCCTCTCATTTGATACCCATATTGAGGGAGTTGTGAAAAAAGAAATGTAATTCGCCATTTTTTCATACCGGCCATGTTGAATTTGAAATTTGCCATAAAGCATAGTATTATACTAGTCAAGCTCTTTCATTTGATACGAATATTGAGGCAGTAGTGAAAAAAATAATGTAATTCCCCATTTTGTGGTAGCGGCCATCTTGGATTTGAAATTTGTTATAGTGTTAAATAATGTAATTCCCATTTGTGGTAGCATTTGGCCATACATTTTGTCCATCTTGGATTTGAAATTTAGTTATAGTGTATAGTATTCTACTAGTCAAGCCCTTTCATTTGATACACATATTGAGGTAGGTTGTGCAGAAATATTTTGCCCGCCATTTTGTGGAGGTGGCCCTCTTGAATCAATATTTACCAAACATAGCTAAGAACATTCGCGCGGTAATTAACCTTCAAATAAAAAACCGCTTGGAAATCGGTCCATCCGTTTGAGCTCTACGGTGCCACAGACAGACACACACAGACAGACAGACATGCATCGACGTCAAACTTATAACGCCACTCGGGGTTAAAACAGCCGGAAACCAGTAGTTGTCCACGTGGTTGTTACTTGGGAAATATTTAGTTTCTACCGTCCTCCTTGTTAAGTAACTAAAGGGACATATTTTTTTTTTTTTAATAAAGAGTGACGAGACGATCAGGACATGTGCCTGATGGTAAGCAACATGCCTGACACATAACAGCACAGTGACACGCAGCTATTGGAACATGAAGAGTCCAAATCATTACCTAGCACTGCACTGCGCTGGGTGGGTGATCATGGGACCCAGATCCGACTCGGAGCACCCCGACTCTACGTAGTCTTGTCGCTACTACCCCTAGAGTGTATATAAAAAATGCGGGAGCCAGAAGCTCAAGGAGGTCCTGAGTGGAGCGAGCCATGCGAGGCCAAGCGCAGCGAAGGGGGGAGGTGGCGAGCGAAGCGAGCCGGCGACCTCCGTAGTGGAGCGCAGGCCGAGTATGGAGAAGCGACACTCAGGGCTGACCGCAGAGCTTCTGGCGGGAGCCCACCCGGAGACAAATCTCAATGATAGACCGTTGTCTATTATAAGGTTATTGTATATTTGAAGGTTAATTTTCGTGCGGATGTTCTTAGCTATGTTTTGTTACCATCGATTCAAGATGGCCGCCTCTACAAAATGGCGGACAAAATATTTCTACACAACCTACCTCAATATGGGTATCAAATGAAAGGGCTTGACTAGTAGAATATTGTACAGATTACAAATCCGAGGTAGTAAGCCATAAATCATTTTTTTTTTCTTTTTAGTAGTGACTTCAATATAAAGTTCATCGACTTCAATATTCACAAGTTGTTTTTTCTCACTTTTCTTTATGGGTACCTACCTAGAGTGTTCACTCCTGCCATACGATATTAACCATTATACCTATTACGTATACCTATGGATATCAAATAATAATTGTTCGATCTTTATAAAGAGGGTAGTTAGAGATTCCTCCAATAGTTGCGGCTGCGACCGTTGACCGGCAGTCACACGTCGACGACTGAAGCAGCTACACCTCTCAACAAGCCCTCGTGATACTCGTGGAGCTTCACTATACAATTTGGCAAGGAGATCTCCCGAGGTCATTATTTGTGGTGCCTTAGGCGGGAGCGGTTAACAGGTTGGTGGAAAATCTTTCATTGCCGTTTTGTTGAAAGAATAATTACTTTTCACCTCTTGTTCGTTTCATAAAATCCATTTTACAGTCCATTTAATTTCCATTTTCCATGTCCCATGCTCTATGGAACAATAATAATGTTCCATTTGGTATGTTATATATCATTCAACAATAATGTTCCATTTGGTATGTGGGTTATTTGTTATTGTTTGATATTAGCAATGCCACGCGATTTTGTCGAATTTGAGATTTTACTCGATTGTATTTAATTTTCTGCGATGCAGGTAGTTTTTGTGATTCTTCAAGGTTATAGATCTGTATTTCCAAGTATCAGTAAAGTACATACTACTTTATATAATATAGAACCTGCCTTGCGCACTTTTTATTCGGCATTATTTATTGTTTTTATTTTACTACACAAATTCCTCGACTAATTTGTTCATTGACGTTACCATATTATGTTCTTCTGAATTAATGATCCGAGTAAAATGAAGTAAATTCAACTGTCTCGGTCTCGCGTTTGAAAATATTTTGCATGTAAATACAGGGAACAATATTCTAAACTCACAAAAACTCTTCAGCTTTATAATATTAGTATTAGTATAGATTATAAAGCAGAAGAGTTTGTTTGTTTGAACGCTAGGATCTCGGGAAGTACTGGTTCGAATTGAAAGATTCTTTTTCTATTGGATAGTTCATTTATCGAGGAAGGCTTCAGGCTATAGAAAATAACTCTACTATTAATTGAAGCGGAGCATGAAACAAGAATACATATAACACAATCGGGAAAAATATTCCCCTTTGAGAGTTTTCGTACGTTTCGTGCTTTGACATGACACATGACAGCATGTGTCAAAGATTGCGTCATAGAATTTCAGTAATCTGTGCATTGAATATAAACCTTTGCTATTTTTTTTTTTCTAAATCTGAGTTGGTACGACCAATTTCCGACAGGTGGTGTAGCAGGTAGCTGAAGAGGTTTTTGTTTGAAATCGATATTCTCAGGAATGAGTGAACCGATTTCAGTCATTCTTTCACCGTTGGATTTGTACGGGATCCCGATGAGTGCTATATAATATATCACGGGCGAAGCCGGGGCGGGCATCTAGTCTTTTATAAAATTTAAATCCATAATCAATTGAAGCAACATACTTACATCCAAACATTGAATCCTCCTATCCTATTAACATTATCATTTGATGATAAAAGGTGGATGTTTGGTACTCAATCACGTCGCAACGTCTGAACGGTTCGGGGGATTTCAGTTCGGCAAACCCTTATCTCCATTTAAAATGCCTGTTTCTCAGATCGTGAAAGCCGTGATGGTTGTGTTGTTGGTGTCGGCAGTGGCGGCTACGAAATCAGCGATGCAATGAAAGGCAAAAGATGGGTCTGTGGCTGGAAGGGTCAGCACGACTACCCTTTTTGGGCACTGGTTGCACATTGGCAAGCTTCCACCACTTCGGTACCAGTCCAGTTTGGAAAGGAAGTCTAAATAGGCGTGTCAGTATCGGGGACAACTCCTTGCCCTTGCTCACACTCGACACTCAGAACCTTGGCAGCACATCACATCAATGGCCGCACCTAGTTGACCGACGTACCGACCAGCCCCGTAGGACTGCGACTCGCCACGGCTTTCCCCCGACCAGCGACTTCCCTAACAAGGCCAGTGTGTCCAACCTAATTAGCAAAGCGAATCCGCGCACGATTGCAAATCGACCCCGACCGGTTCTGTACCTTTGTTCTCTTTATTACTAGAAATAAATCTAGATTTAACGGAATCTTCTAGATGTTTCTTTTATCTACCCACCTAGGAACGTTACACAGGTACGGTCATACAAAAGTGAAGGTGGCAGAAGAGACCCAACTAGCATGGTTCATTGGCAGCTCTCATGGTCCTACAATATGGATCACTATCTTAGTAGGTATCAGGTTTATTTACAAATAACTTTTTGTTTTCGTTCACAGTTTCAAGATCTTCAGTTCAATGCTGTATCAGTAGAAGTGCACTTTTGGGGTATGAGTCTGAATTTTACACCACTGACTCGAGAGGAATTTGTCGAAGCACGTGACAGCACAAATAATGTTACAGTGAACTTTGACAGCCCACTTTCACTAGACTGCTCGTGTGACACTTACTGGACCCGGCGTGCTCTGCAACTGTCTCTGCAACTCAAGTTTTTAAAAAAACATAAGTTGTACTGACGGCAGACTGCTTCATAACGTGTCGTTTGAAGAATCCTGGTGCCAGCGGAGTGAACAGTGCGCAGCAGTAGCGTTGCCTTCCGAATGCTTCTGTGAGTCTCGCCATGATGAGTGCGGAGATGAATGCGACATAAACCCAATGCAGGAGCGATGGATAATACGCGCGCATTGCGAGAATGCCTCGCTATCAAGTTTTCCAAGCCTACCAAACAACTCGTCATTCATTTACGACTTGCATTTAGCAAATAACAACATAACAGAGTTGCTGGAAAATGACCTTCAGCACGATATAGAAGTGAGTATTCTTTTTAAAAGTCTTGCGTTCGGAGGGACAATGGCACATTTTTATTTCAAGGACATTTAACATTCTTAATTTTTCATTATGTTATAGAGATTTGTAAGGTTTTTTTGTAGGATCTAATAAGGTAAACGTATTTCTTAACAATTTCAAGAGTGATTTCATTTACGGTAACTGGTCTCAGAGCCTCCTTTACCCAATTTTTCCGGAGACCGATAAGTTCCAAGTTATTCCTGTGGGGCGCTACTTGAGCTTGAGAGTTCTCGGACGTGATATTGGCCTCGTAAGAACTTCTACGCGAGCTCCTATTCGACTAGGATTAGCCATCGCATAACAAGGTGCCACCGAGGCAAGTAGTTTTATGATACCTAGGATGCACCACGTTGAGGTTCTCCAGCCTCGCACCTCAGGATTAAGCTCTTAGTTCGAGTTTTTTGGAAAGACAATAATGATATAAATACCAGTTTTTCAAGCTGCGAGCAATCCAATAGACTCTGTCGATATTGTGTTGTATTTTCTTTCAGGCACTCGACCTTAGGAACAACCCCCTTCAAGTAATGGATGACGTAACTGCGAAGAGACTAGACAATGTCAAAGGGATCCTGCGTCTGGCCGGGAATAAAATAAACTGCTCTTGTAGTATCATGCCGCTACTACGAGCTCTGCAAACTCGCAGGCATTCTATGGTGGAACTAAATGAAGCTTCCTGCAGTGACGGTAGGACGCTGTACGCCGCTTTCAGTATGGACTGCTCGTCTGGCGTTTCCCTCGCCGCTTGGCTCGTGCTTGTGATCGTCTGTCTCGCATCGGCGCTCGTGCTGGGCGCAGCTGCCGTGAGCTTCTTCTGGTCTCGGCAGCGGCGGTTCTTCGCACGCGCCGTGCTGCACCGCTGGGGCTGGACAAGGCGTGCCGAGGAGAATGACGACCGTCGCTTCGACGCGTTCCTCACGTTCTCACACAGGGACAGTGCAGCAGCGCGGGCGGTAATGGCTCGGTTGGAACCTCGTTACCGGCTGTGTGTGCACGTGCGCGACTGGACGCCGGGCGAGCTGATCCTGGCACAGATCGTGGAGTCAGTCCAGGACTCGCGGCGTACTGTAGCGCTCGTGTCGCGCCACTTCCTGGCGAGTAAGTGGGCGCGGGCTGAGTTCCGGGAAGCGCACTTGGCGGCCATGTTGGACGAGCGTCCACGGCTTGTGGTCGTGCTGCTGGAAGACCCGCGAGAGCTGCGGCTGGAGGAGCAGTTGAGCGGCTACATAGCCACGCGCACCTACCTGCGCTGGGGCGAAGCGCTCTTCTGGGACAAGCTGGCGGTAGCCTTACCGCCACCACGACTAAATCACGCTACCTCTGTTGAAGAACAGAAATTTGAACTTTGATTGGTTGGAGAAATTCAAGCTGTCCATCACACCACAAGAAGCAACCAGCAAGTTGTTGTATGATGCCCACAGAGCACCACGTGGAGGTTCCCGAACCACGCACCCCCTAACTGTTCAATTTAGCTCAGTATCACGCACTTCACTCAAAACTATAATATTATGATGAAACGTTGGTAGTAGAATCCACTAGCCCCTAGTTTGGGGTCTGCTGTACTTATTATCTGTAATTTATTGTCTACGGTAGGAATCTTTGTAGACTTGTAGACAGTTATTCTATTGCCAAGCAGTAACGTACAAACTTAACTTGATTCTGGTTTGAAGGGCTAATATGTCTGCTGATACGTTACATGCTATTACTATGAGGCTCTCGTTTCTTATTTGTTCAATAAATAAAACTTAGATTTCACATTCTTGACCGTTAATCTTATTTAATGTATAATGAATGTATAATTGTTAGGTAAAGTAACAGAACAATAAAAATATAATGATATCTTTTTTATTTAATATCCATAAGTAATAATAACAACTCTCACAAAAAAAACTTCTCAACACTGTATCTACATCATTTTTTGTTTGAGTAACTATATAAAAAATACGGGTACCTACAATAATAATTTTTAATAGTCAATCTGACGGTTTCATTTGTTTTTTAAGCATCTTACCTGTAATTATCATGTCTTTATTATCATTAATGTCTGACCTGTAAACATGTGTAATTATTTGATTGATTGTTTGTTGAGAATAAAACATAAACAACGAAGTATTGAATATTTAATCAATAAAATAAAGTAGTGAAGACTGAAGCGTATTAATAAGAGTATACATCGGTGTCATATCCTCTCACGCTGACTCGCTCGTCGACCCAGGGTCTGAGCGCAGGCACGGCGGTGAACACTGAGGGGGCGACGGACCCGAGGCTAAACGCGGCGGCACCCGACACCATGTAGCGCCCCGGTGCAGACTGAAACACAGATACATTCAAACGGTTTACTAATGCTGCACTAACATGTTTTCACAAATTATCACCTTAAAACCAACTAATCGTAGAATATGCAAAAACTTTACAATGTACGAGTATACAAATGTTTCATTTTACGTACATCGTTTCTTATAATATGAATTTCAATAAACTATCTTCGTACAAAAAACAAGAACAAAATTAAAAATTTTGATTAACCCCCGACTACCTCGGATTTCTTATCTGTACAACATTCTACTAGTCAAGCCCTTTCATTTGATACCCATATTAGGGGAGTTGTGAAAAACGAGATGTATTTCACAATATTGTGGTAGCGGACAGACAGACAGACAGACAGACATCGACGTCAAACTTATAACACCCCTTTTTGGTCGGGGGTTAATTAAACCGACTTCAAAACAAGTGTATAGATTATCTCGTCGTTTCGGCAGCGTTACAACCGCCGTGGTCACGAGAACACATCCGAATCCGAAGAATCCGTTAAGGAGTTTGTGAGCAACAAACACCCACATTTTCGCAGGAAAGCAGTAGCAAAGGTTCCGGTGATAGTAAGATGAGAGAGGTTACCTGTATGGGACAGGACAGAGGCATTCCTGTCTCCCCGTAGGAACCGTCCCCAGCGCAGGAGAGTGAGGAGGAGCTGGAACCGAGCCCCAGGCGAGTCCTGCGCAGCTGTTCCTCACACTTGCGGTGGTTCACCGGGGCTGCTTCCCGCCTGCCTCATACAATTCAATCATACAATTTTTGTAAAACATTTCTTTGGCGCACCACACACAGATTTTTCGTGGGCTGTGATTAAAGCTCATCGCTCGGAAATGAACGAAATGTTCGGGTGAACTCGGGACCGCCTAGTGTGCCAGAGCGACTTGCTGCCACTGACTTTTTTTAAAATTAATTCTTGGCTATGGATACTAGTTTTCAAGTACTAATACTGCCTGGTGCTATATTTCTTTGGATTATACTTTCTAAATTGATAGTAAAAGGTACATTTAAGTTAGATTTACAGTTATGATTTCTTTTTGAGCTAAGTAACATAGGTACATTATATTTTTAACTTAGCACTTTTAACTACATATAAAGTTCTTTATGACGTAGGTATATATACGAGTATATCACGTTTGTAAATGATGAGCACATTGAATATACATTTACAACTACTTTAAGATCTCTGTGAGCCTACGTATTACGGCAATACATAACTTTTTATTCTTAAAAAAAGTAAAAGTACCTTCATTAATAAGTTCAGATACCGCCCTTCCTTTCCAAAAACGTCCTTCCCCCAGTGCACCACGAAACACTTAGATCCTTCCCCTACTTCCTCCAGCGGGGTGGGGAGACAGCCCACGCCCACGTGTGGGCTCAGTACCATGGGTTGGGAGAGGAAGACAAGCGCTATATTGTTTCGCAGCGTTTCTGAAACACACAGAGATCCGAACAAATAAAACAATTTGCTCCGATTTTTTTAAAGTGAAAACTTCTTGTGGCGCACATACATATTATCGTTTTTACTTTTAATTATTAAAATTATTCAATGGTTTTTAATAGTTATTTCAATATTTTTTTTTACATCCACTGTGTGGTTTCACACACACACATTTTTTTTACTTTTTGATGTAATTCTTTCCTTAATTTAGTTTGTTTCCCTTTCCCGTTATCATTTATTTTTTCCAGAAAAAAAAAAACTAAACACAGACTTTCGTAAGAAGCAATGACAATATCGTTGTCTAGATAAATATGTCAGCTAATATTAGTTGTTTTATGATATTTAAAAAACCGCTACACCGGTAATGAAACGATGACATGTATATGGGACCACGACGGGAGTATGTTATACCGAACAAAAAAAAACATAAAAATCGATTCCCAATCAGCGGAGCCATCGTGTACCATACATTGCATATTACACTTATGTTTAATAAATAATTTATACTCTACGAAAAAAAAAAATTAACTCACTCGATCTAATTTCATCAGAAACCATCACTACGTCGTCCATATGAATGAAAGTAATTTTTAGTTTATTGTTAATATTTAAAACTTTCGATCACACACACTGATTTCGATATAATTTATAAACCACCTCTTAAATCTAAAATATGATCTACAGAACAAAAAAAGAATAATCAAAATCGCTGCACAATTAGCGGAGTCATCGCGTAACACACATTATAAATATGTTCCACGCATGTATTTAAAAAAAAGATACACAACCGAATTGAAAACCTTTGAAGTCGGTTAATTTCAATCAAAATAGAAGTATACAGATTTAACTTCGAATAGCATTCAGAATTGAATAACAAATGTGGAACGCCCGATCGCACATTTTATTTCAAACAAATGAACATACGAACCACCCGATGACAAATGACGACTTACGTTTTGAGAATTGTGGATGAACTTCAATATCTGCTACATCCTTTTCTTGATAAGGATAAGGTTCATAATCGTTGACAGAGTCCCATTCTCCACAACGAACGCGCAGTTGCGCAGGAGTCGGTAAGTTGTACGCTGTAGTCAGTATGACGCTGGGGTGGATTAGAGATCCTCCGCCGATGTATATCGGTTTCGGAGCGTCTGTGTCGTTGCTCGTTCGATTGATTCTGAAAATTGCGACATAATGCAATAAATGAACTAGCCTAATGACTTCGTAGGCGAGTCTGCCCGAAGCTCGAGGTCGTGGGTTCAACTCCCAGCCACGCCGACAATTTGTGTGATGAGTGTAGCACTTGCTTCAAATTTTATCACGATCCGTTTATACATACTGATGTGATTGAGCAAGAAATATTCGTACATTCAAACACCCAAACATTGACATTTGTAACATTGGTTGGATGTTATTTATTGTAAGCCATTATCATGATGAATTGACAGATGTCCGAAACGCAATCTCTGGGACTATTAATATACAGGCGCATCAGCCGTAGTTAAATGCACACATCTTTTCTTATTTAACTTTCTGTCGTCAAAATTAAATCACTACGTATCTGAAGTGAGAGACGGGGAATTTCGGAAAATACTAAGGATGGTCACCAACGGAGTGTATAAAAAAAGTGATCGTTGCAGAGTCTACCTTTAGGGGAAGTATCACACCATTGCCAGTTATTCTACAGTAGGAACTCTTTGCAGAGACGTCTGAGGAAGCACTGCGTATTTGCCAGTTATTCCGCCAGGCATTGTATTGTATATTGTATGGTGTCACTGTGTAGTTATGGACAGATATGATGCGTGCTTGTACCATCAGGCGCATATCTTGGTCGTCTCGTCACTTTAAACTATAAAAAATAAAACTCCTCTCTTAGTAGAATACTTACTGGAGGATAGCACATGTCCAAGGAAACTCGCCGTACTCAGCAACATCGGGAGCAGATCCGCGGATGAGAGAGACACCGCTCGCGCCGTCGGGGTTGCGCCATCCGCAGCCGACCTGGGGGGAGAGTTGGAGAGGTCTGCTGCCGCCAGATTCATTGATTAAATCGCTACAAAAGCATTGTTCAACTCTTGACTTTAAAATTTGTAGCAAAATCAATAATAAATCATATTCTGTTTTTAGTATAGCTAGGTACACTCCGCGAGGCATAAGCTGAGCTTTGCATTTGTGTGAGTGTACATGGATAGTGTAGGTGTGACAACCGGCCTTAGGCGCGGCGCCATTCTGTCTCGCCGCGCTCCTGCCTGATTGGTGATCACTCACACTAATGCAAAGCTCAGCTTACACCTCGCGGAGTGTAGAGGAGTAGATAAATAAGTAGAGAGGTAGTGATTCAAAACTATAGTAATTAATGCTTATAGTGGGTATGTTTATCTTCTACTAAGTTATGGACTACTTTTTTATTTATTCATAGCGTTTGATAGCGTTGACCATAAAACTATTTTAATAGGTCCAACTTAGAATATTAGAAACTGTAGATTTATCACGTTAGAGTTAGACTATGACAAACAACATCAGAGGCTTAGTAACATAATATATTTATAAAACTTTTTTATCGTCTTATAACGGTTTCTTGTTGATATTGACTGGCATACCGGAAGTGCCGACAGAAGCGTCACCGCTCTGGGGAAGCCTGTCTACGTAGAATCCGAAGCCGGACAGCTTTAAGTGTCGCACTAATAAAAAAAAATTAAAACAATTTTATTTAAAAAAAACAGGTACCTAGGTATGTAATACACTTATACTTATTCATCGGCTGTATCAATTACTCATTTGAACAATTCATATTATATAAAAATATACTCTACTCTTGATGATGGTTAAAATAATAGAAAAGTACTTGAAATAAAATTTTATTTGCCGTAACAGAATTACAGTTTTCAATTTTGACAAGACAGGCTGATGATGAAGACAAGGAAGATAATCTTATGCTATGACGCATATTCAATGGACCCCAAATTCTATAAACCTTGAATTTTAGGAAAATCTAGAGTAAAAATCCAAACAAAAAGTTTGCGCTTGGCTTACATTCAATTAAAAGTAACAAAATGTAAAAAAAACAAGACAATGAAATTTAAATCTGTGAGTATAGCTGTAATTTAATGTACTTGACAATAAAATAAGTACCATAATATTTTACAGTGTGTGTTCTAGTGTGTTTTCTGCCGTGCACTGTCAAAGGGTCGGTAGCTCACTTCGTTGGCTCACTATTCTCACTAACCTTGGCAGGTTCCGTGGTGAGCTCTACCCGGTCTGAAGGGGCGCAGCAGACATCAAAATAGGATTCACATGGTGGATCCATGGGCAAACTGTAACATATAATAACAAATAAATAAATTAGTATAACCCCGACAATACGTGCACACCCATACAGATTTACGCTAACTAAAAACAGGTTAGGTTTAGGTGTGAAATCGTTAGAGACAAACAAACAGTTACTTTCATATCAATATAGTATTTGTGTGCATTCTTTCACGCCGAGACAATAAAGTTCCACAGTTGTATCTTTTACAATGACAAAGTTCCATATGAACTTCCTCCCTCCCCGATTTCAACCTCTATTTCATCCCCATACGGTTCCGAATTGCAAAATTGATAGAACAAATATTTATTTCATTCATGTCAAGTATCTAAACACTATGTTTGATGGTTTTATTTTCGTATAGTTAATAATAGCAAAATTGCTAGAACAAACATGTATTGGCTTTGTGTCATGTGTCTAGATACAAAGTATCATAGTTTTATCTTCAACAATGTCAAACTTCAAACTTAACTTAATGAACTGAAAACTAATTATTGTAGCTATATATTATACATAAATAAACGTTGAGAATTTAAGACCTCCCTTGAGCTTCTGGCTCCCGCATTTTTTATATATACTCTAGGGGTAGTAGCGATAAGACTAGGTGGAGTCGGGGTGCTCCGAGTCGGATCTGGGTCCCAAGTTACCTACCCGATCAGATTTGACAAGGTGGACGGCGGAAACAAAATATTTTCCAAGTAACAAAGGTGAGCCGTCTCAAGAGGTGGACGATGGTAAAGCACCCCAATAATATTGTGTAGGATTCCACCGAACACCAGAATACACAGTCACCTTAGCAATTACGCAACACATTTACTGTATTCAACGCCATATTTGGTGGTATGTCAGGCAGCGCCACGAGTGTTAAGAATCGGATCTGAAAATTGTCAAAGAGGCGGATAATCTCTCGCTTTATAACATTACGGCTAGCCACGTTGAATGACCTATGGTATCGAATACATTCCGGCTTGTTTAGCCGGATTATAAAACCAGAATGTTTTATAATCAGCCGGATAATTTATAATCAGCTGTTTTTGATAATGACTAGCCGTAACACACAAAACATAAACAAATTGAGAATGTTATCCTTTTCGAAGTCTAATAAGATGCTTACTGAATGTCGATGACCCCTTCAGCGACTTCATCTTTCAACTGGCACCTGTAGTACGGGACACATTCACCTCTCTCTCCTTCTGCACTGACACACGCGGCGTCAGCTGAAGACAGAGTACATTGATTCATTATTTCATCGGCCTAGTGGCTTAGTTGGCTATCTACAAAGTGGGTTCGATTCCCAAACACTGCAAATGTTTGCGTGATGAATACAAATATTTGTTCCGTGCCTATGTGATTCTATGTATTATAAGTATTATGTATTTACAATTAATTGTGTAAGTATTATATCAGATATTAAGGTTTCACCCTAGGTTCGATTCCGTTGATATTATTAACATTGATGTGATACGCAGAGACCCATGAAGTAGGTATATGTAGCCTCTTGGATCACTGAAATTAATCGTGGAAAAAACGAATGATGTTTGTTTTTTCATCATATTTCCTGTCCTAATAAAATTACTATTTATATATTTTAGTGTTTGAATCTCTTCCTCAATTACATCGTAACGTAAATTTGGAGTTCAGTTATATAATAGTCTAGAATCTAGAAGAACACATGAATCAATGTTTCCCCGAACAAACATCTGGAACCTGAACCCTGCGGGTAAAACCGGGAGGTGCTGCTAGTTTATAATATTAGAAGGATAAATAAACGTTATACCTCCAGCAGTAGCGCTGCCGGTGGTTCCACTCGGCTCAGTGGGACCGACGCTGGAGTCCAGGTCCTGGCCAGCCGCCGCCGACACCACGCACAGAACCACCAAGCCTTTCACGATCTGAAACACCAGGCGTTTGTGTTTTAGCTTCTTTCATTTTTCTGTCATAAAAAAGTTGCTTATATGCTATCCTAGACTATAATCTGTGTCCCTAATTTGAACCCGACCCGTTAAGGAATTACAACGTGATCCGGCAACAAATATCACAATAGCTAGGATTAAAAAACCAAGAGCGCAGTTATAGACGAAAATTATATTTATGACACTGAGTTAGATAAGATAAGATAACATATTTATTGACATATTAAAAACATACGTTAGAATTAGCCTATAGCTTAACATAGTATTAACATAATAATATGTCGTCATTTGCAAAAAATAAAATATAAAATAATGTCCACCACAAAATTAATAATATGCTGTATAGGGGCATTATTGTTAATGTCTATTATAATTATACTGTTACTATCTAAAATTAATTATTCTATTAAAATTATATGTATATATTATTGTAACATATACAGTTCTACAGAGTCAATGACTCGTAAGCGTGATAGAAATATCAATCCTACTCGTAGTTAAAATTTAAATATTCACCTATGCTGTATAAAGTCATGTGAATAAAAGTTTGAAACATATTACACACTACTTTCAGCGCTGGCATTGCGAGAACGGGAACTAGGTATGTAAACAAATCCACGGTACACTGCTAATATCAAATAATTGGAAGTAAATAATAACACACGCACCATTGCTGCTGCTTCTTCAAGATGCAAGACGCCAGTGAGGTTAATATTATATAAACAGATAATGGGAACCAGTTTTAAAACGAGTTGTGGTTTTGTCTCTATTTTCCTCATTGATAGGGCAAGGTACTGACAGTCCGGACTGTAGACTGTGCATATGGTATTTAAGTATTAAGCCGAGCCACACACTGACACGCCCCACGCTGCGTGTTGCATGAAGATGCGTCCACGCGCGTACTCGCGGGAGTGCAGATCTGCATCATCCTGCGGGGTTTTCACGCACTCACGCGCGTTGACAGTGACAGTTGGCAGACAGCAGCAGTTTTGTCGAATTCACCCGAACACACGTCCACAGCCTTATTGACTACTAGCTGAACCCGCTACTTCGTTCGCGTAAACAGATGTTACTGACTTATACATTAATTGGAAGTATCGTACGTCAAATATTTGGATAAGTAGTCATTGAAAAACCTTTGAGTTTGAGTGAATTTGTTTTTCCACACAAAAATTTATTTAATTTTATCATCTTTATTTTTCTTTTTTTAAACAAAATCAAACATACTAAGTAAGGTTTCGTAGTATCGAACATAGGCGCAAGTGTTAAGATTGTAGGATTTTTATAGGATACATTATGAAAAGTCTGAAGCTAATGTGCATGATCTGATACCTACTTACCTATTTCTTTTATCCGCAAGCTGTTTTCTAGCTGTTACCCGCGACTTCGCCGGCGTAAAATTTTGAACGAAGCCTGTGTGGAATCAAAATAATTAAAATTTTGAGTTTTAATGATATTCAAGCAAGTTGAACCCGCAAATCTAAGCCAAGTCCTAGTGAAATGTTAATGTATGAATTTATTTGTAGATAACACAGAAAAAAATCAAGAACGAAAGAATCGAAATTTGGCATCATAATCCTTTTAGCAGCAAAAACTTATTAGTACAATTTAGAATACCAGTAACGCCACCTAGTGATGAAAGAAAAAATACATACCACAATAGCAAAACATCGATTTAAATGGCCTTTAGTGCTTTTAGATTTAAACTGGCATTAGCGCCCTCTAATGAGAATATTATGTTGCTTGTTATTTTGATTGTGAACGCAAATCACCTATATTATCTACGCCAAAACGGGTGCATATATTTTTCATTTTTGGCTTTTACCTTACCATCACTTCAAGTTCCTGACGAAAACATATTCTTATATTAATATGGAGTTAAATGAAA
This sequence comes from Ectropis grisescens, assembly GCA_017562165.1. Taxonomy (NCBI): domain Eukaryota; kingdom Metazoa; phylum Arthropoda; class Insecta; order Lepidoptera; family Geometridae; genus Ectropis; species Ectropis grisescens. The sequence goes on from CM029790.1 coordinate 11,865,222, forward strand.
ATGTAGACTTATTAGCCTATGTGAAATTTTAGACTCTAAACTATATGTGTTTCGTATGTCAACCCATATCGTTGTGCCGTTTTGACGTGATAGTCAATATTTGTTTCCTTAGGGCCCATGCTTCTTTTCAGGTTGATCGGTAATAAATACATAAATGTGCTATTTCAGACTATGAGTTATTTCTGTTTCAATTTTCTACCAAATTTGCTTAGTCTTTCCTACGTCACAGTAACCTATAAGTAACCGATTTGCTATTTCTGAGTTCACACTACGTGTGTTTCGAATTCCATCCAAATATGTTCAGCCGTTCCAACGTTGTCCTGTAAATATTATGAATGTCACTGTTTGGATGTTTGTTACGTAACATATAGAGTACTTATCAAAAAAATCAAATCAAAAATCAAAATATTTATTCGTATAAATAGCTACTCTTACGAAACAAGTATTATGGAGTCTCCTTTTAAGCATATGTATACCTGTAGTAGGAGACTCCGTTAATCTCAATAACACACTATGTAGTAGTAGCCTTATGATTTTACAAAATTAAAAAGTAAAATAAAATAAAACAAATTAAAAGTACATATGTTGAAAGGTGTTTATGTTGTGTGTGTGTGTGTATGTTTGTTTGTGTGAGAGAGTGTATGCTACTTTGCATGTGGTATAGATGAGTAGGTCAATCTATTACAGATGGTCAATCTGTCAGAAGTTCACTCCTTGAAGGAGTGCTTCTGTTTCATCGTAGCTAAGAGCTTTAATCCGATTTGTTACAAATTGTTTACATCCATGGTAAGTTTTAGAGTAAATGTCATGATATTTATTTAATTTATTATACAGTTGTGCACTCCGATAACTGTACTGTATACTTGCAAAGTTTGTCTTAGTATGAGGCACTTGCGCCACCGTATTTTTAGTTCTTTTTTTCTTAATTTCTTTGATGCAGGGCAAAGCTTTATGTTTTTTTAGTACTATATGTAAGACGTATAGTTTTCTAACTGTTAATAAACCAGAAGAACTATATAGGCTCTCAGTCGGGTAACTTAATTTTTTAAAATACATTATCTTTAACAAAGCTCGTTGAGCTCGTTCTATTTCTATAAACCTGGTTTTGGCAGCACCTCCCCAAACAGGAATACAGTATATTAAAATAGACTGAACCAAAGCAATATATATTTTGTTAAGAAGATTCTTAGAAGAGCCCGGACTCTGGCCTGTGCATTTGGGTACAACATATCTTAATGTTTTAAAAATCCACTTTAACTTCCTAATTCTGCCAATTACTTGTTCAAGATGTGGGTACCATGTTAATTTTTGATCAATTATAATGCCTAAATATTTTGTTTGGGTGACTTTGCTTATGCTGGGGCAGTCACAGTTTAACTGATTGGAACATGTGTGAACTGTAATACAAAAGTTTTTAGGTTGAGTGTGACTGTAAATGCTAAAGCAAATATAGTTCGTCTTGGCTGTGTTTAGCGTAAGCAAGTTTTTATTTAGCCACATAGCAATCCTCGAAATTCCTGCCTCACCATTTCTTCGAACTTCATCCCAGGAGTTCCCAGAGAAAACAATAGCAGTGTCATCGGCGTAAGAAAACACTTGAGCATTTTTAAGTTTCATGTTGCAGAGATCGTTAATATAAATTAAAAAGTGCGATGGACCCAACACACTTCCTTGAGGCACACCGAATGATACTTCTTTCTCTCTACTGACATAATCTCCCACTTTAACTCTTTGAGTCCTCTCTGAGAGATAGCTCCGAAATAAATTCAGCGGGATTCCTCTTATTCCTACTTTTCCAACTTGTTCAACAGAATTGGGACAGAAACAGTGTCGAAAGCTTTTTAAGGTCTAGAAAACTGATGCACACTTTTGCCTCTATCCAGTTGTTCGGTGACCAGAGAGGTAAGGGAAATAACTGCATCTTCAGTAGAATAACCTCTTCGGAAACCGAACTGAAAAGGTGATAGTACTTTAAACTTATTTAGATATCTGAGAAGTCGGTCATTTAGTAACCTTTCCAATATTTTTGAGATAGCTGGTAAAACAGATATGGGCCTATAATTGTCTACACTGTCTCTGTTCCCACCCTTATGAACTGGCGTTATTATTGATCGTTTGAGAAGTTTGGGGAAAATTCCGTTTTCAAAGCATAGGTTCGCAAGATGAGTTATAATAGGTACGATGTCACATCTATGTATTTTAAATATCTTGTCGGAATACCGTCGCACCCCGGAGCGCTATCAGTTTTAAGATTTCTCAGTATTTTATCCACTTCTTCAACGTCTGCATCCAAAATAACCATGCTATTGGGCTGCGACGGCTGCTTATCAGAAATAGACGAGTCATTACCTGAGAGAGATGGGATTAGCTGGGCAAGTTGTCGTCCTATATTGGTAAAGTATTCATTAACATGGTCAACTGATTCATTTGCACAAGTCATAGTATGTAATAATTCCGTATTAGGGTTACTATTTTTATTGGAGTAGGTTATATTTTTTATATTTTTCCACAAAGTCTTACTATCAGTTACAGAATCAGCAAGTAATTTTCTTTCATAGTTTCTTTTAAGTTTTTTAATAAGATTATTACAGTAATTCCTGTATCTTTTATATGTAATTTTAAGTATTTTGTTGTGAGGATCTTTACTGCAATCTCTTTGCATCTTATTTCTATTTTTATACATCTCAGGACACTTTAGTAATCCATGGTTTGAGTATACGTTTACTATTTGAAATAGTTGTTACATTAGTATTTATTGTTAAGGATTGGGTCAGCTTATTTATTAATTGTTCTGTTAGTAAATTTGGATCTCGACAGTGGAGTAAATCTATAAAATTTTGTTCCTTTAAATATTTTAACGCTCCTTCAAAATTTACTGTCGTTCTGGTTTTGTTTACATAGTGATTAACTTTAACTTTTGATAAAACAAGGAAAATAGTGAAATGATCAGTGACAGAAGTATGCAAAATGGCAATCAATGCTGAGACAACTTTTTGTCAATTTTGAGCATAACATGATCCAAACAAGACTTTTCTCTAGTTGGGAAAATATGTCCTGAAGTAGACCATACGTTGCGAGCACATTAAGATAACTTAGTCGATTTCCAAATTCCTGTGAAGTTTCAGTATCTTTGGTACAAATATTAATATTTATGTCACCAGTTAAAATAATGTTCTTAGAAGAGCTTAGAGTTTCAAGGTGAGCACCTAGTGAATCAATGAAGCTATTTATATCTTTATTTGACGGAGATCGATAAATGCACAGTATTATATTATTTTGTATTTCTAGTTGTAGACAAGATGCCTGAGCTAATTTAATTTCATTAACTTTATGTTTTAAATTATCTTTAATATAAACAGTAACCCCATCATTTTGATTTAATTGGGAAGTAGTGGTATAAGTACAGTAATTATCGAGTTGGGGTACTGGTTTATCATTATTTAGCCAACACTCTGTTAGTACAACTACATCAGTTTTAAATTTAAAGTTCGCCAACATTACTGTTAAATCGTCAAAATTCCTGTATATACTACGAATATTCTGAGAAATTACTGTCAGATCACTATCTTTATTAACACTAACTATTTTGTGGAGATTTGAACCGTCAGATTCAATACTTCGCGCAACTTCAATGTTGTCTAATTCTTGAATAGTTTGCACGATATCACCCATAATTGATTATAATTAAGAATTTAGATGACTTTTTAAAGCAAGTGTCCTTAATTGTAAGCACTAAGTCGATATGAAGTAAAGTTATCAGTAGAATCTTTGCACCATAATTTAGAATTACGTGTTTTTGTATTACGCTATTTGTATGTGTTAGTTTTGTTATCGAATGATATGTGTTAAGTATTAGGTAAACGTGTGTGATATGTGAGGTGAGTAAACCAGTATACGTAAAGATACATATTATATAGAAACACATTGGCATATTTTTTACATAGGTCGATCTCTCCTGATTCTTGACAAATAGTCATTGTTTTAGTATAAGTTGATGTACTTGTTCTTCATTACTTATTCTGATAATAGGTGAATTTTCGTCCTTTCTGACATAAACTTTTCCATATGCAGTCCAGCAAAATTTATAATTTTTTGATTTAGCTAGGTCTCTTGCAAGAAAATGGAGCCTAGAACCCTTCAGGGTCAAGTGTTCTCCCAGAAACACTGGGGTTTCTTCCTGTGTTTTGAAACCTAAATGTTTACAACGGATTTCGGTTTTGCTTCTCTGGAAAGATTTAACGCGCTTGAGGAAATTAGTCTTCAGGATTGTAGAGCCAGTCTCCACAATGATGGCTGTATTTTGTTTATCAGCTTTCTTTGGTCGAACTCTATAAATGTCCTTAATGTCCGTCTCATTCATTTCACAGTTGATATTTTTGGAGAGAGACAAAACCATTTCAACGAGATCATTCTTGGTTTCGGAATTCTTTTTTGGGACGTTTTTTATTTCGAAATTAGCTTTGCGACTTCCCATTTGTAATTCCTCAATTTTATCTTCCAGTATTGTAATGTAATTTAATAAGTGCTTTTTGTCCTCTCTGGTCTGTGTCTCTAGATTATGGAGCCTCTTTCCAAACTCATCATTTTGTGCAGTAAGGTACTCTATTGATTTCTCAATAGCAAGATTCGAATTTTGAATTGTTTTTAAAGTGGCAGCTACTTGTTTTAATTCTGTTCCCTGTTGGGCAATCATTCTCTTGATTTCATTTTTAAATTCAGCTAATTGTATAGTAATGGAATCGTCCATGTCCTCTCTGGTTCGTTTTACACGTTTAGCCACAAAATTTGGTGGAGTCTTAGAACTCGAGATTCCCGCTATATGAATTTCCGAATCAGATGCAGATTTATCCAAACTTGTGTTCATTTTTTTTTTTTTTTTGTTTTATTCCCCTTATTTAGTTTACTGCATTTTATTGCACACAAGCTGTGTTGAGACAAATTTCGAACACCAAAAACAACGGTGCACTGTCAGATTCGAACCGGGTCACTCGAAATGACAAAGATGAACTTCTCCAATTGAGCTATTTGGTCGTTGCAAGGTTTGTTGAATTTAGGCAACAGCTTCGCAAGTTTTCTCTCACAAAAAATTTGACTGCAAAAATAACCGTTTGCACTGAGATTCGATCTCAGTACCTTGGTCCCTCAAAGCGTGGCTTTCCCGTTTGCGCCACTTGGTCTCTGCGAGGACCGTCGAATTTTACACCCAGTATCGTACGTTCAGTTCTACATAAGGAGGGTAATTATTTGTACTTTTGGAATGACGAAATTTACGCCAAAAATATGCGGGTCCTTCAGAATTAAACTATTTGATTCCTCAACTGTATTCAATAATGTAGCACTTTGTACGTACGTTTTTAGTCGTAGAAACACATTTATCACTTTTAGAACTTGATTAAATATAAATAATAACGATTTCCAGGCTACTTTGGTAATTTTAAATTATTACTTGGTGACAATTTGCAACACTTATACATAGGCAATGTTTAGCCTATGTGTTCTTCCAGACTGTAATCTAATTCTATTTCAAATTTCAACCCGATCACTTGATACGTTCCGCCATGATTAAAGCGGCAATAGAAATACATCATCTGCGAAAATTTCAACTGTCTAGCTATCACCGTTCTTGAGATACAGCCTGGTGACAGACGGACGGACGGACGGACGGACGGATAGCGAAGTCTCAGTAATAGGGTCCCGTTTTTACCCTTTGTGTACGGAACCCTAACAACGGTCTGCTTCGGTCACCGAAGCTTGTTGAACACTACCTTTAAATTTTAAACAGTATTTGGATTGAAATAATACATTTTCTAATAAGTTACGGCTGGTCTAGTAAGTTACAGCTGACCTAGTCGGGAGAACGGCGACTGTCGATCCGGAGACCCAGGTTTCAAAACCACGCGCACCACTATCTTTTCAGAGTCATGTTCGTAATGCCGGTAATTAAAACGGTGAAGGAAAACACCGTGAAGAAACCGAAATCTACCTATAATCTAAGTTCTAAGTCATATGTCATCCACCAACCGACACTGGGCCAGCGTGGTGGATTATAGCCTTGTCTCTCTCCTTGCGAGAGAAGGCCCCGACGCCCAGCAGTGGGAACATTTAATGGGTTGTTTATGCTGCTACTTATTATGATGCTGATATGTTTTCTCCAAAATACAAAAATCTACTTCAATGACAGGTAGGTAATTTAATTCTGTCATTCGACTAAATTTTATAAGAAGGTATAACTACATATGTCGTACAGATAAATCTAAGCGGATTTTAGTTTTTTGGAACGAAGTTCCTTATCGCGCGTTATGAAAGGGAGCTAGACGGAAAAAATTCTCACGAAAAAGTGTAACGTTTCGTGCCTATGACGTCATAGAATTAGAAGAATTAGAATACGATAACAAATTTCACTCATGTTAGCACTGACCGGTTGGCGCAATTGGTAAGTATGGGGTCACCTATGATGATAGGTGCCCTCGGTTCGAGTCTCGGTAGTTACCGCAATGCTCTTTTGTTCTTTTTCTCTCAACATTCTTTTTGTAATTTTTTTCCTGAGAATAATAGTTTTTATAAGGGATCCCTCTTATCAACGCATTTAATTTAAATCTAAGTATTTTCTATTGGCGTTTCTATTTTATCGTTTTTTTCTATTTTATATTTGGCGATTTATAACTGACTCTTGCGCTTAAAATAGATGGCGTTGCACAATCCCTAGTATTTGGTTAGAGGCTAGACCACTAATTTACGACTACTGCCCGAATTGACTTGCACATCAAAGTTCCTATAATTACCAATAGGTGGCGCAGAACTCAAAATTTAATCAGCTGTGGATTGTATCCTACTCTAGTGTCATAGAAAATCTGGAGAGGTCACTACCGGTACGATAATTTTGTTCTTTTTTTCCTGAGAATTTATGTAAAGTAATCATTCAGAACCGCAAAATAAACCCGAAATACAGTTAATTGACGATTTTCTATCACTTTTGTCATATTCTCTTCCATTTACAATGGGTTTCATCCTACTATATTCAGCTGCAGGCATCAGTCACGAAACTGTTCCATTCATCCCGGATTACACTTTACGTCGTAGTTCAGACGTAGTACGTCACGTTGCGTGTAATGAACTGATAGTGTGATTGGTTCGAAAGACCTACCTAGAGTACTAAATTCAGACTGACTAGGTATAGCTTCTCTGATTCTTACTAATGCTAATACACTACACTAAAATCAGTAGCGACTAAATTCAGTCGACCTTTAGATTAGACAAGTGTTGTATGCTATCAATATTGTACTTTGTCTATGAAAGGAAAACATTAAAAAATAAACGTTATGATTTATTGTCTATTAATTAGCGGTGGGCGATTATGAATGATCGGCATAATCGATTTATTTTGTATTACTAATGTTGATAATCGATTATCGAATTAGTAACTAATATGTTTTCATAATCGAATGATATTAGTAATTAGTTAGTACTAATCATGTTATAGGAAGTCGACGACAGTTCTTCCGTGACTTTAGTAGTATCGACCTATCGACATAGGTTTATTTGGTTTCTTTTGTTTGTATTACGGTGCCGGTGATACGTGAACGTGATACAAGAACTTCGTTCCATCCGGGTGTCCCTTGACACCTCTCAACTTTTTTTTTGTTGATATTTGAAAAACTTCCTCCCTGTTTTCGATATCTAAGATCACCTCTGAAGTATTTTCTACCAAACAAAAAAGGAATTATCAAAATCAACTAACAATTAGCGGAGTTATCGCGTAAAATAAAACCAAATAAAAAAACATGCAACCCGATTGAGAACATCCTCCTTGTTTGAAGTCGATTATAACCGAATGATGTTTGTTTTTCCACAGAAAAATATATTTTTGACAATCATTTTGTTATCCAAGGCGACGCGATCACGTGGGCACTTTCTAGAATCTAGATATTCTGTGGATCGTCTGTGCGACACAGAATACTTAGAAGTTAGTATGTACCGAACGCGCCGCGCGTGTCGTTATTATTTAATGTTTGTGTAATTTCCGAACCAACAGACCGATATTGTTCAAATTTTGACGGGACAATACAAAAAATGTGTTCTTTCTAACAAAAAAAGAATTAATGAAATTAAACAACGCAAACATGAGTTACAACCAAATACACATTCTGACTTTCACCCCCTCCCGCAAGAAAACCGATCAGAATTTGGGGATCAAAAGTAGCCTACAGCAATATCCTTAGTATAAACTAAAATCATGCCAAGTTTCAGCTGAATTAAATCAGTAGTTTCGGCGTGATGCGTGATCCCTATACAGAAAGACAGACAGACAGACAGACAGACATGAAAGAAAAAAAATGCAGTTTTGTCATCAGTATCGACTATGGAGTGCCCCAAAAAAATTTTTTTCAAAATATCTTCAAGGTACAGAATTTGACCCGTTACAGTTTTATTATAAGTATAGATGTAACAAGTGCATACCTTTTCTTTAAAATAAGGAGTGACGAGGCGAGTAGGACATGTATCTGATGGTAAGCAATATGCCTGCCACATAACACTGACAAGCAGCTATTGGAACACGAAGAGACCAAATCATTACCCTTTTTTTTTTAACTTTAATAGGTTTACACTTGACCGCCATCTCGCCTGATGTTAAGCGACGATGCGGTCTACGATGGAGCGTGTTTACCTAGAAGAAACCGATTCACTCTCGATTTGAAGATACCAAGATTATAACTATCGGGAAAAACTGCAAAAACCTAGTACTGCACTGCGTTGGTCACCTAGAGATCTAAGATGTTGTATCTCCAAGCCCTGTAATTTCTCTGGAAACATTGCCCTTCAAACCGGAACACAGTAATGTTTGCATAGTACTGTTACAGGTAGAATAACTGGCAGAGGAGTGGTACTTACCCAGACGGACTCTGCCAAGAGTCCTACCAATACAAAAATTAATTAACCCGAGTTGTAATTAGTGGCTCACCTAGGTTGTGGACCGTGGACCCAGTCCAGAAGTGGTCATGACCCCCATGATTCTCTTTCCTTGTAATCGCGAATAAAAGTTTCCTCCCTGACCAAGTTTAGCCATCATACAAAAAGAACCCAAAAGGGATTATAACATTGTTGTGTGATGCCCAGGGCCCACCGCGTCGAGGTTCCTAAGCATCGGACCGCAAACTTCCAACCTCTGTTTCAACTGATTCAAACTCACTATTCACATTAAAAAGTAACCACACAGATTTCTAAACAGATGAAACCTTCGTGAACGACACTGTGAGGCCAGTCATTAGTTATGTATGCGTGACAGCTCTCACCGACGTTGTCAAATTACTCACGTTGGTGTGCGTGTAATGTTCCCAGTCTTAAGAAAAAAGTCCCACTATTGTTGTCTTATGCTTTGGAAATTTTCACGTATAATAAACACATAAAAAAATATTTTAAAATAATTTATTATTACACCGATAATATATAATGCAAGGATTTCTTGTTAATAACAAGAAATCTTATTTCCATTTTATGAAGTTAAGAATTTTGATTTTACATGCAACCAAAAATCAACTTGAATCGCAAATATTAATTAGTATGATTTGCTCCCTTGGATAGTTTAAACAAAAACCAAAACAATCATCTTTACCACCAAAACTAGTTTTGATAAAATGCATATGGGCTACCTTTTATAGGGCCAAACAACAAACCAAACAAAAAAAAGAAACAAATAATCGTTTAAACGATTCACTAATGCTTTACTTTTTTTTTTACAAAACCTCACTTTTAAACCAAGTAATCGTATAATATTCAAAAACTGCTACTATCAAATGATAATATTCTGAGACCTACTACTGCTGGCATTATATAACATTCTATTTTACTCGTATAATATTACTATAATGTAAGCATTATGTATTTTTGAAAACTCCACAGAACATACAAGTATTAAAAACTCGCTTCATAACTACAGTTTTCATCAACACCAGTAACGTTACTAAATAAGTACCGCCGTTACTAGTGTTAGTAAGTAAATTTACTAACACTAGTAACGGCGTGGATCACTGCTAGGGATCAATTCACATTATATATAAAAACATAGTAAAAATAGGTCTTAAAATTGAACAATACCTTCAAAAACAAAAATTATAATCTATATTTTACCTTCACTTTAGGGAAAACTATTTCAGTTTGGTATAGCCACACGTGTTCCTATTTGTTACCATAGTGAAATCGCCTAAATAATATAATAGCATTAAAAATATTCAAAGTTACCTATGAAATGATATTCCTCCTTCCTTTTTTTTGTTTTTGGGGAACTATGTTTGCAATGTTTGAATACACAAGACGGCATTATTTAAAACAAAACATAAAATCACACAGGATGAACACGTATGGACAGGCCCGTACAAGATGAAGTTTGTGTCGTACTGACAGTAGTTTGTATTTGCTTTGGCCACATATTACTAAAATAAAACCTTTTAAACTCCATAGTACACAGAAGTATTAAAAACTTGTTTCATAACTATAGTTTTCATCAACACTATTAGTATTTTTATTAACCCTAGTAACGGCGAGGATTTGTTCTTGGCATCGATTCACATTAAATTAGAAAAATTACGCTTGTAAAAATAGGGCTTAAAGTTGAAGATACTCGTAGACCAAATTATTGATGAAATTTGGTCTACGAGTATCTTCAAAACAAAATTAGAATCTATATTTTACCTTAACTTCAGGGAAAATAATTTCAATTTAGTATAGCAATACCGACCTATTTTCGTTGAGGTGTTGTGTTTCTATTCATCAATCGAAATAAAATCGTCTAACTTATATAAATATCAGTAAAAATATTCTAACTTTCCTATGAAATTTCCTTTTTTATTTTTGGGAACAATGTTTGCAATGTTTGATGACACAAGACGGCATAACCTTAAACAAAACATAAAATACACGGGACTCCCGTACGAGACGGAAGTCAGTTTCGTACTGACTGGAGTTTGTATTTGCTTTGGCGTTTGATATTTGCTTTCCGGACCTAAGGATCTGTGTTCCGCACGTTCCATCTGCCTTTTGTTTTAGAAATCTGTGAGTAACCAATATATTTTCACAGGCTCTATCTAGCCTTTACATCTTAATGTACAAAATATTATGTTTAAATAAAATGGATGCGGTATTTAAGGCGTGAAAACGTAACAGATAGACAGAGCTACTGTCGCTCTTGTAACATTCAGCAGGGATACTCTGGTGATCACAAAGACTAGTTTTTATTGCGAATAGATTATGGGAACATGAAGTACGCGGCTAAAACCGGGAAGCGTTACTAATAAAACATAATTATAAATGATTAAACATTTTATTTTGTTAAACATACAAAAGTTTGTAATATAACCATACATACGCAACGGTTGTGACACAAAACTGTCCATTCACAATTTTTATTAACAAAAAAAAATTACTAGACTTGATTATTGTTAAAATAATAATAAAGTAAAGTAAAAATGTATTGCTTTAAATTAGGTAATTACAGTTAACTATACTGTACTATGGGAGCCAGATAGCTGAAATAATACTTATATATTGTTAAATACGTAAGTATAAGTTTTAATATACAATGCCTGGCGCAATGGCGCCTTTCATTAGATTATCAGAAGACAGTTTGCGTTTGGCTTACATTTAATTAAAAAAGTACAAAATAGAGTTAAAATAACATAGTACAACAAAGTTATTCATAAAACTTAAATCTATGAATACAGGATTCACTTGATATTAAACTATTACATATCTTTAAAAAACTTGGAGCAGTTGCTTCTCCTGACACCCTAAGGATTGTTTACCTTGCCTTGTGCCAGTCTATCATCGGTTATGGTGTGGTGTGTTGGGGCGCCTGTGTTAAAACATTGCTTATAAAAGTTGAGCGAGCACAACGAGCAGTCCTAAAAGTAGCCTATCGAAAGCCGTATAGATACCCTACTGACCAGTTGTATCGTGTTACAGACCATTTGAGTGTTAGGCAGCTCTATATTCTAGCTACCGCTCTAAGATTCCATAGAACAGCTCATTTATCGGTCAGTGAATCCCAAAGATCCTCCAGACGAAACTTTTGGAAACTTCCACCAGCCAAAACTAATTTTGCCCAAAGACGCTTTGCCTATAGAGGTCCCTTTATTTATCAAGCTTTGGACAAAGGTCTTGATATCATAAATGAAACTCGACGCAAGTGTAAATTTAAAGTTACTAGCTACCTCAAGAGATTGACATATAATGAGACAGAACTTTTTATAAACCCACACATGTAGCGGTAGGGGCCTGGGTGAACTCTCTGCATCTCATGACTCTTCAGTTCGTGGTGTGTATCTGAATCTAAATCATGGATGAATGACTGTGGGGGGTGTCTGGTATAGAATTGAATAGTACACAGTGAAAAAAATATATCTAGTAACCAGTCTAATGGTAATGTCGCACATTATAGGTTTTTGGTAGGTAAGCATCACTCCATTGTCGAAATATTGAAAAATGATTAATCAAAATAATATAAATAGCCTAGCACCAAACTACACACAATTATACACCCTCGCACCGCACACTTATCTACTTACGCATACAAACACACACACACATCCTCCCTCGCAGCGTCACACACCCACCCACACACACACACCCTCCCTCGCTGCGTCACACACACCCACACCCACACACACACTCACATACACACACCCTAATATAAATATAAAAGCAAACAATTTCACACACGCATTTCAAAGTTAAAATAATGTTATTTCGTGTATTTTACTGTATTGTTATTTTTCAAGGCGGAATACACTAGTAATAACACAGGCATTATTAGCCTAGTGCAGTTTCTAGAGTACAACGTAATTAGTTTTAAGATCCACAAAGTGTTCCATTTAAATTTGTAGTTTACTTTACTTTTGAAATAAATTTATTATTATTATTAAAAAAAAAGATATAAATATACTTGACAATAAGATATCACAATATTTCAGATATTAGGGTGTGTTCCAGTGAGTTTAGTACAGACTACAACTACTCAGTATTGCGTGTGATCGGTCGTACACTGCATTATTAAATTCTGCAATCCAATACTCGGATTATTGCTGATGTCATTAAGAGACTATCCTCAAAACAATATTAAAAAAATGGCCGTCATAGGTACTGCCGATAGAAGTGAAAACTTATAACTCAGAATTTGATAGCTTACTTTGGAAACTACGCGGGTGAAGCCGGAGGGCGTGGTCATGAGCATGGCTATCTAAAAATGCTTCAGCGTTTGGCCCATGGAAAGAGCTTCCCTATTTCTAGATCGCCCATGGCCCGGTCCCGAGTTTACCCGAAGATTTCTTATCATTTCCGAGCGTGACGGATTCATTTCACAGCTCACCAAAAATCTATCTGTAGCGTGCCAAACTAAGTTTTCACTTCAAAGTATATGTATGTATGTATGTATGTATGTGTGTATGCCATACCAATATTATGTAAGTACCCAGATACATAACAACTGTAATTACTCCTAGTTTTACGCCGAATAAAGTATTACATTATTATCGTATTATTGTACATGAAATGAAATGAAATGAAATGAAATGAAATGAAATGAAATGAAATGAAATGAAATGAAATGAAATGAAATGAAATGAAATGAAATGAAAGTAATTTATTCCAGATTAAAAATCCATATTACATTAAATTGGTTAAAAACAATAATGATTAGATTAAATTAAATTGAAATAATAAATTAAAATTACAAATAAATTTTTGAAAATTTAAATTATAAAATCAATATTAACAATAGTCACTAAAATTATATTACAAATGTTGAAAGTTGTTAAGTGATGGGCGCATGATACGCCCTCCACGTATTGTGAAGTGGGCTGTTGTCCCAGTCTCTGACGGCAGCCACCAGAGTGTTGTCGGAGCGGTGCAGGGCGGTGCGCGCGGCGGCCGCGCGGCTCCGCAGCAGCGCCGGCCAGCCGGGCGCGCGGCCCGCCGCGAACATGCCGCTGGCGCTGCTCCACCGCGGCAGCCGGAACATCGCGCGCCACGCGTCGTTGTACTGCACGCGCATCTCGCTCATGGTGGCCTTCGTATATTTCGTCCAAAGCTCAACCGTGTAGACACTCGTGCAGTAGCTAAGAAATAGTTGGGTCTTTACTTCGTCACTGCAGCGATTGAACTTTCTCGCCAACATATTGCTCCGCACGGCAATAGCTCGTCTCTGCCTTTCGATATCAGCGTGATCCGACAGGCTTGAGGTGATCATATGACCCAGGTACCGGACTTCTTTTACCTTCTTCAGCGTTTTCCCACCGAGCGCCAGCGGAGGTAATTCGTCACAACCCGTAGAGAATATCATGTACACTGATTTTTCGGAATTGTACATCATATTGTGTTCAGCCGCATAGGTCTCACAAATGCCCAATAGCTTGCGCATCGCGGATATCGATGGTGCCAACAGAACCATATCGTCAGCATATGCTATGTGATTCGTCATCACCCCGTTGACCGAGCAGCCTAGTCCTGACCGCGACAACATTTCGGATAGTTTATCCATGTACAGGTTGAACAATGGGGGACATACTCCCCCCTTGCCTTACACCGCATTTAAGCTCAGAAGGGGCAGAGTAATCGTTTTGCCATCTCACTCGGTTTCTTTGCTGGAGGTACCAGTTTCTCAGAACTCGTACTATGTGACTCGGCACACCGCGGTCACACATCTTCTGCCACAGCATATCGTGACTCACCCTGTCGAAAGCCTTACTGAGGTCTAGGTAGCACGCTATAACTGAAGTTTTCCTGCTTCTATAGTAGCCCACCACCTGCTTGAGCACATATATGGCGGTGCTGGTCGACGCTCCACTCTTGAACCCGTGCTGATGGTCCGATGATTTAATAAGCGGGGCGGAGTATTTATGTAGCACCTTCTCTAATAGCCTGGCCACCATATTAGCGAGCGCTATCGGGCGATAGTTATCGGAACTTGAGATGTTTTTCTACGATTCTTACAAATAGGAACTATCACCGTATCTGTAAGCGCAATCGGCAGATGCCCAGTTCTTATTATCGCAGTAAATAATAGTGCTAACACATAGTACAGGCTTATGCCTCCATACTTAATATGTTCGATAGCTAATCCATCTAATCCAGGCGATTTCCCGCCATTTGTTTTCTTCACCACCTCTGCGATGTCATGCGGAGATATAAATAGATCGCTATCGGTTCGTGGTTGCGGTAACTCGAATACATGCCGACTCGCAGGCGCTGGCTGGCAAAACTTTGCATTAAAATTATCTGCAATATTTTTATTGTTACTTAGTCCGTCAATATGCGACGGATAGGTATTAGACGGCTTCGTTATTTTATTAATACCGTGCCAGAACTTAGCAAAGTTTTTGTGTTTCATTTCTATCGCAATTCTATCCATAGTCAGCTGCTCGTGGTTTTGTAAACAGTTATTTAGCGCTCGCTTAAACACCGCTCGGCGTCGCTTGCGCTCCTCAATGAGAGGTCCGGTGGTGGGGCGACCCGCATTATTCCACAGAAGTAGTGCGCGGCGAGATGCAGCATATTTTTCCGCAACATATTTGTTCCACCCGGGAATCGAAAACTTTTTAACATTTCCACGCTTTTTTGCAGAAAAACATTTCGTAGCACAATTTTGGATAATTTCAATCAGTGAGTCATATAAGTAATCTATCGTTGAAGAATTACATAATTCCGTATTTTGAGACATAAGAATATTTACTTGCTGCGTCACCAGTGATGTGTATTTTTCAACGTCAGCCCATGATGTGTTCTTCCAAGTCCATGGGGGTCTAGACGGCAAAGACACATTTGTAGTAATAGATAATAGTCGAGTTTGCAGGACTAATGAGAGTGGTCTATGATCTGTCCAGTCTGCGGACAAGTCCACGGTGACGTCACGAATCGCGCAGTAAACAGTGTCAGTGGCGAGGCAGTGATCGAGCCAGCTCGTTGTGTGATGTGCGTCACTTACAAACGTGTATGTCGTATTCGGTAGCTTCAACTTGTCTACGTATTTATAATTATATTCGCTACAGAATTGTTCAAGTTCTATACCAAATCGTCGATTAGGATCTGCGTTAAAGTCCCCGATTATAAGACAATCCGCTACCTCCCGGTCTTCGACTATCGAGTGAATTTTTCCCAATAATTCGCAGTATTCCGGCAAGTTAATGTTATCAGTGGAGTCGCAGGGCATGTATATGTTTATAACCAGTAAAGTGGAATTGTGAGTACTTATTTCCACAGCGCATAGTCGCGGCGTGTCGCACTCGATGGGTTTACATTTCATAGTTTTTCGAAATAAAAGCGCAGTACCACCGTGAGGCCGGCCTACTAAGGTTTTAGAAATATCTACTGCAGATGTTCCAATAGAATCAAAACCGTTATGTATAGTATTTAGAAAATGCAAGTCAGTCGGTAGAAGCCAAGTTTCTTGGAGTAGTATTAGGTCATTGTTCACACAAAGGTCGTGAATGAATTTAACCTTTTTCCGTACATTTTTACAATTTACTGATGTTATTCTGAGGTTATCCATTACTATTATACGTGACTTTTGTTATTAGAGGTGCCATTACGAGCACTGCTTTGATGATAGCGACCCACTATGACACCTGGTGGCCATAAATCTTTATTTAACACCACAGGTAGTCTAGCCCAGTGTATGGATATTTTGTACTCACTATATGACACTTTACTACTCTGTGGGAGTTTTGGATATCTATAGCAGTTTCTCCGATATCTTTCATATGCAGATAGATCTTTTATAGATACCGAGCTATCTAAATTGGCTACATAAATATATGCCGTGCGTGGAGCGGCTTTAATTTTGCTGGTACTGTTATTTGTTGAAGTACCTATTATGTTTCGTTTTGTACGACGGTGTTTTTTGTGCGTTACAAGCTTGAAACCGTTCTCGTCAGGTACACTATCGCTAATTATGAGGGTAGATTTCGTTCTTTCCTTCTGAGGAGTCCCGTTAACTAATTTTTTAGTGTTAGCACTAGGTGTGGCCGATAAGATGTGAGACTTAACTGTTGGGGGATGCGTTACCGGATTATCCTTATGAGCACTCATATCACCGTCGAGACCCATGGGACCGCTGTCATCCGTAAATCGTGTTCCGCTTATTGTATTCTGTAGTATCGAGGGTAGGCGCGGCTGCGTGTGGAACTTCACTACCTACTACAGTCGAAGACTTGTTATCTAACTTCGGTGGGTGACTGTTCCCACCAGCCGCGGCAGGTTTCGTGGTGAGTTCTATCCGGTTTGAAGGGGAGCAGCACACATCAAGATAAGATTCACATGGCGAGTCTACGGGCAAGCTGTAAAATATAATCGCTAATTAAGTTAAAATAACACCAACATTTTGTGAAAGCCGCCATCTTTATTTACATACTACACACTTGTTTTATCAAAAACGAAAATAAAATGTCTATCTCCGAAAATATATAAACCGACTTCAGTTTATTTTCAGTACACTCAGATCGATCATATTTTTTGTAAAATCTGCAAGAATGTCTTCTAGTTATATTAGCAAATTTTAGATTTTATTTGATATTGCAAAAAACTTTACACCGATTTCGAAAAGGGAGTATCTTTGAAGTACTTACTAACTTATTGAATTACCAAACAAAGATAAATCTTTCAAATGCATTTTTGATTGGCGCAGCTACCGCGTTCCATATATTATTTACAAAATTAACATATAACCGAATTGAACCTTATTTCACCATCATCATCATCATCATCAGCCTGTGATTGTCCACTGCTGGACATAGGCCTCTCCCATAATACGCCACTCAGCCCAATCGACGGTCTTCCGTCTCCAACTGCCACTAGCTGCCTTTCGTATATCGTCACTCCATCTAGTCTCAGGGCGACCTACACTACGTTTACCGATTCGCGGTGTCCACTCCAGAAACCGCCTACCCCAATGGTTATCATATGTGCGACAGATGTGACCGGCCCATTGCCACTTCAGTTTGCTAAAACGCTGAGCTATGTCGGTGACTTTGCTGACGAATCACTTCATTGCGAATTGACGAATTGCGGATGAAATCCCTCAGAAAACTCCTTACTTAAATCATGTACTTAAGTTACGGCTGATCTAGCCGGGAGAACGGCGACTACCGATCCGGACACCCCGAGTTCATAACCCACGCGCGCCACCGTCTTTTCGAAGTTATATGCGTAATGCCGCTAACTTAAAACGGTGAAGGAAAACATCGTGAGGAAATCAACATGCACCTCGAATCTTTTGAAGTCATATGTCATTCACCAACCCGCACTGGGCCAGCGTGGTGGATTATGGCACTGACTCTCTTGCGAGAGAAGGCCCCGAATCCCAGCAGTGGGAACATTTAGTGGGGTGATTATGCAAAAAATACTGTATGTCGATGTAGTATTCATCATTGTCGAGTGGTTTGATCTCGCAATTGTAGTACGGCACACATTCACCCTTCTCTCCTTCTGAACTGACACATGGGCCGTAAGCTGAAAATAGAGTAGGTACATTGGTTCATCATTTGACCGGCCTAGCGGCTCAGTTGGTGGTAATTTTAGCTGCATAGGCACTGCGTGTGTTAAAAATATTGGCAGTCATAGGACCTGCCGATAGAAGTGAAAACGGTTCTCTGCCTTTTCGCCGAAAATTATTTACCCGATTATTGCTTGCCAACAAACGTTTCGCAGAATTTTATTTGTCCGAATAATCATTTGACAAACTTATCACATAATTTCGTTTAATTTCCCAACGTAACATTTGCCAACTGTACTACGTTGGTCTCCTTTTTAAAAGGTCAACTTTCATAAAACGAATGTTTCAGTTACATTAATATTCATTTAGTTGTATAGTGTTGGTAAGTAGCTATGTGTTTTAGATTTCGAAAAAGTTGATATACTTAGTTTTCGATAAAAAATTCAGGAAATTTATTTACAAAGAGGCCATTTTCATTTGGAACAAATTATATTTAGGTTGATATTACCGCTATTATTGGGATATTTTTTTCCAGAATAATTAGTCTAATGTTTTAAACATATTCAAGTGCCCTGTGTAAGTAAAACATAAGCGAATTGGTTCTAACACTTAGCCGGCCGCTGCCGAGGCACGCTCCCCTTCGCTCGTGTGTTGTTTGTCGCAGTTCTAACTTAATCGATTCCTTCCGATTTCACCTAATCTTCGTTCCACACTTTGAAATTTTGCAATTTTTTATGTAGATTTCTGTTGCGATTTGGTTATGGCACTTCGCCGGCCGCTGCCGCGGCACGCTCGCTGCGCTCGCTCGGCTCGTGCATTGTTGGTCACAGTTCTAACCTAACCTAACCAATTCCTTCCGATTTCACCTAAACTTCGGTCCCCACTTTGAAATTTTGCAAATGTACTACTACATATATGTAGATTTCTGTAGCTATAAAATTGCATGTAAACATTGGTTCATCTTTTATCATAATATAAATGCACCAAAAAGGAACTGATACACAGACGAAACAAGTTATTTGGCCTAGTGAAATATTTGGCAAATGATAAGTGCCCTGAACGTGTTGTGTCATTATAATAATTCGCTTAACAATAATTCTACCAAATGAAACGTTGTCTTACAATAATTTGACAATAGTTAGTTGTGAAAGTGAAAAATAGCCGGAATGTTGGTTGGCAAGTGATAATCGACCAATTAATTTTCGGCGAAAAGGCAGGATCCCAGTAAAAACTCAGAATTTGGTACTGTCACTTTGGAAACTACGCGGGAGAATGCGAAGTGCGTGGCCCTGAGCATGGTCTAGATTATGGTCTCGAAGAACATATATAGCATCTACATATAAGTTACCATCATGGGAAAATAAAAGGAACCGTAACTGTGTAGGTCAAACTATAGGGAGCAAACAATATATATTTGGTTAAATTTCATAGTTTTCAAGTCCAGTACGTACACGTTTCTGCGTAGGTACAGTACCATAGATACATTATTTAGGGTTTATAGATTACTTAGCAGTCACTGTGTACTGATCGCGCCACGCGCGTCGGTTACTGTCTATAGTATCCCAAATACCGGACCGATGACGTTGAAATATCGACGGAACAAAATTCAAAATGCGTTTTTTTCAACAAAAAATCTAATAAATGTATACGGAACAACGCAATAATGAATTACAACCAATATTGTAACTTTCTCCCTATCTTGCAAGATAATCTGTGATCAAAAATAAGTGGGGATCAAAAATCTATTTTACCTACTTCAGAGTGTGAACTCAAGTCATGCCATAATATTACATTGAAATGAGTCAATAGTTCCAGCGTGATACGTAGCCCCCATACAGACAGACAACAGATAAAATGCAGTTTTGCCATCAATATCGATTAAACAGTGCCCGTGAAACAAATTTTTCAAAATTTCTTCAATGTACAGAACAGTTACAGTTTTATTATGAAGATACAGGGTTACCGGTAATAATCAGCGTGAATCCACGTTCTGTATATTTAAACAAACAATATTTGTTCTACAGCTTTTGGTAAAATGCAATGCCTATCCCAAAAAAGAATTAGTTTAACTTTCCTCTCTAGCACTGTTTAGCTCTACACGCGATGACACTTCTTTTGCCGAGAGTTGTAGTGCACACGCTCTTGTTACCAAGAGTTCGATGTTTTAGACCGGGCACACTGATTGGAGTCTTTTTTTGTTTTTGAATAAAAAATACACGAATTTTTTAAAACTGTAGAACAAAAATTGACGTATTTGAAGTACATTTAAGATGCCTTTAAAAGGGTGTAAGCTGATTACCAAGAACTCTGTAGAAATAAATAATTCATCTTACTTTTGATTCCTTCAGTAGTCGCCCACGTCGGCGTCGCCTCGCTGGATTTAGTGGATCCGAAGATCTCATCGATTATGGCGTCTAGATCCATATAGAAAACAGAAAAATATAAAAAATACAGTGGGTAAATAAACAAATATCTAGAGAACGAGACAGATAACAAAAAATATACTTAAGTATTGTACTCCTCAAGGCGCGTCCCCGAGCAAGACGAGTTTTTGTACTATTTCAGAGCTATCTACTTTTTATTCAAAACAAATATCAATTACTAAAAATACATTAAAATTCTGCAATATTTTGGCTTCAAATTATTAGTGTTTTTTACTGAATTTCTTCAATTATCATGCATCTACCACAAAATTTGACATCATTTCGATTCTGTATTTACTACCAAAAAGCGGATATTTCGATTAGGTCGCCCGCCGATTAGGTCGCCCGCCGCCGCCACTGCCGACACCACGCACACAACCATCACGGCTTTCACGATCTGAGAAACAGGCATTTTAAATGGAGATAAGGGTTTGCCGAACTGAAATCCCCCGAACCGTTCAGACGTTGCGACGTGATTGAGTACCAAACATCCACCTTTTATCATCAAATGATAATGTTAATAGGATAGGAGGATTCAATGTTTGGATGTAAGTATGTTGCTTCAATTGATTATGGATTTAAATTTTATAAAAGACTAGATGCCCGCCCCGGCTTCGCCCGTGATATATTATATAGCACTCATCGGGATCCCGTACAAATCCAACGGTGAAAGAATGACTGAAATCGGTTCACTCATTCCTGAGAATATCGATTTCAAACAAAAAACCTCTTCAGCTACCTGCTACACCACCTGTCGGAAATTGGTCGTACCAACTCAGATTTAGAAAAAAAAAAATAGCAAAGGTTTATATTCAATGCACAGATTACTGAAATTCTATGACGCAATCTTTGACACATGCTGTCATGTGTCATGTCAAAGCACGAAACGTACGAAAACTCTCAAAAGGGGAATATTTTTTCCCGATTGTGTTATATGTATTCTTGTTTCATGCTCCGCTTCAATTAATAGTAGAGTTATTTTCTATAGCCTGAAGCCTTCCTCGATAAATGAACTATCCAATAGAAAAAGAATCTTTCAATTCGAACCAGTACTTCCCGAGATCCTAGCGTTCAAACAAACAAACTCTTCTGCTTTATAATCTATACTAATACTAATATTATAAAGCTGAAGAGTTTTTGTGAGTTTAGAATATTGTTCCCTGTATTTACATGCAAAATATTTTCAAACGCGAGACCGAGACAGTTGAATTTA
Source organism: Ectropis grisescens (assembly GCA_017562165.1). Lineage (NCBI taxonomy): Eukaryota > Metazoa > Arthropoda > Insecta > Lepidoptera > Geometridae > Ectropis > Ectropis grisescens. The sequence goes on from CM029790.1 coordinate 11,887,333, forward strand.
CTTCATTTTACTCGGATCATTAATTCAGAAGAACATAATATGGTAACGTCAATGAACAAATTAGTCGAGGAATTTGTGTAGTAAAATAAAAACAATAAATAATGCCGAATAAAAAGTGCGCAAGGCAGGTTCTATATTATATAAAGTAGTATGTACTTTACTGATACTTGGAAATACAGATCTATAACCTTGAAGAATCACAAAAAACTACCTGCATCGCAGAAAATTAAATACAATCGAGTAAAATCTCAAATTCGACAAAATCGCGTGGCATTGCTAATATCAAACAATAACAAATAACCCACATACCAAATGGAACATTATTGTTGAATGATATATAACATACCAAATGGAACATTATTATTGTTCCATAGAGCATGGGACATGGAAAATGGAAATTAAATGGACTGTAAAATGGATTTTATGAAACGAACAAGAGGTGAAAAGTAATTATTCTTTCAACAAAACGGCAATGAAAGATTTTCCACCAACCTGTTAACCGCTCCCGCCTAAGGCACCACAAATAATGACCTCGGGAGATCTCCTTGCCAAATTGTATAGTGAAGCTCCACGAGTATCACGAGGGCTTGTTGAGAGGTGTAGCTGCTTCAGTCGTCGACGTGTGACTGCCGGTCAACGGTCGCAGCCGCAACTATTGGAGGGAATCTCTAACTACCCTCTTTATAAAGATCGAACAATTATTATTTGATATCCATAGGTATACGTAATAGGTATAATGGTTAATATCGTATGGCAGGAGTGAACACTCTAGGTAGGTACCCATAAAGAAAAGTGAGAAAAAACAACTTGTGAATATTGAAGTCGATGAACTTTATATTGAAGTCACTACTAAAAAGAAAAAAAAAATGATTTATGGCTTACTACCTCGGATTTGTAATCTGTACAATATTCTACTAGTCAAGCCCTTTCATTTGATACCCATATTGAGGTAGGTTGTGTAGAAATATTTTGTCCGCCATTTTGTAGAGGCGGCCATCTTGAATCGATGGTAACAAAACATAGCTAAGAACATCCGCACGAAAATTAACCTTCAAATATACAATAACCTTATAATAGACAACGGTCTATCATTGAGATTTGTCTCCGGGTGGGCTCCGCCAGAAGCTCTGCAGTCAGCCCCGAGTGTCGCTTCTCCATACTCGGCCTGCGCTCCACTACGGAGGTCGCCGGCTCGCTTCGCTCGCCACCTCCCCCCTTCGCTGCGCTTGGCCTCGCATGGCTCGCTCCACTCAGGACCTCCCTTGAGCTTCTGGCTCCCGCATTTTTTATATACACTCTAGGGGTAGTAGCGACAAGACTACGTAGAGTCGGGGTGCTCCGAGTCGGATCTGGGTCCCATGATCACCCACCCAGCGCAGTGCAGTGCTAGGTAATGATTTGGACTCTTCATGTTCCAATAGCTGCGTGTCACTGTGCTGTTATGTGTCAGGCATGTTGCTTACCATCAGGCACATGTCCTGATCGTCTCGTCACTTTATTAAAAAAAAAAAAAAAAAATGTATGTCCCCTTTAGTTACTTAACAAGGAGGACGGTAGAAACTAAATATTTCCCAAGTAACAACCACGTGGACAACTACTGGTTTCCGGCTGTTTTTAACCCCCGAGTGGTGTTATAAGTTTGACGTCGATGTATGTCTGTCTGTCTGTCTGTGTGTGTCTGTCTGTGGCACCGTAGAGCTCAAACGGATGGACCGATTTCCAAGCGGTTTTTTATTTGAAAGGTTAATTACCGCGCGAATGTTCTTAGCTATGTTTGGTAAATATTGATTCAAGAGGGCCACCTCCACAAAATGGCGGGCAAAATATTTCTGCACAACCTACCTCAATATGGGTATCAAATGAAAGGGCTTGACTAGTAGAATACTATACACTATAACAAATTTCAAATCCAAGATGGCCGCTACCACAAAATGGGGAATTACATTATTTTTTTCACTACTGCCTCAATATTCGTATCAAATGAAAGAGCTTGACTAGTATAATACTATGCTTTATGGCAAATTTCAAATTCAACATGGCCGGTATGAAAAAATGGCGAATTACATTTCTTTTTTCACAACTCCCTCAATATGGGTATCAAATGAGAGGGAGAATAATAGAATGTTGTACACATTACAAATCCCAGATAGTCGGGGGTTGCGATCTGTCTGCGAGATATTTATCACGTCTGTAAATGAGCACATTGTCTATACAACTACTTTAAGATCTTTGAAACATATTAGAGTAATAAATAACTTTTTGTTCCTAAAAAAAAGGAATTGTACCTTCATCAATAAGTTCTGATACCTCCCTTCCGCCTTTCCAAAAATGTCCTTTCCCAAGTGCACCATCAAACACTTGGATCCTTCCCTACTTCCCCTAGAGAGGTGTGGAGACAGCCCGCCCACCCCTACGTGTGGGCTCAGTACCATGGGTTGGGAGAGAAATAAAAGTGCTACAGTTTTTGCAGCCGCATGTTAACAGTCGCAAAGTTCGGTACATTTGTGAATAAGCTACATACAAGTATCCTTAAATTCGAGCCAGCCTTCATATGAGCCGTCAAAGTCGGTTGGCATAGGTACAATAGGAAGTTTTCCTGTCTGTAACAGCTGTTTCGCGTTGGTGGAGCTCGTTGTGACTACGCCATTGCCTACAGGATTTAACGGAGATTCAGCGTAAGCCTGTATACAGTAATATGTTATTATTACAGTAATAACTAACTTCAAACATTTGGATTATAATCCAAATAAGGTTCTTCTTAATTCGATTCGTAGGATCAATTTTTACGTAGGCGCCTTTTATAACCTGTGGAATATATGTAGCTAAATATTTTTGGAAATAAATTGAAAACAGCTTGTGTGTGAATTGAATAGTAGATTTTTATTAATACGTATCTAAAATACAGAGATCGTGTAAAGGCTGAGAGACGAACAATTTTAGTTTACAACATCTTGTGTACGGCTCCTCTTCTATATAATACTTCCAAATACAATCACAAAACTTAACTTATCCATGTTCAAAAGTAGATTAAAAGATAATGGTACGCAAATGCTATTATACTGTGAAATATTCTTTAAATGCTAGGGAAATTCATTGGAACACCGTTGTATAGTGACATTTTACATTCTATTAAATTCCACATAAAATTCCATTGGTTACATTGAGGTCCATTGTATACCTATTCTATGAAACTTTACATTCAACTACCGTTAGAGCAGATAATATATGTTGAATCAGATTGTACTCCGTACAAATTGTGAGTGTTATTTGAGTAGTATACCTACACATATTTCATTTTATACGTGTTGACATTATTTTATACATGTTGACATTATTTTATTATGTAAAATTATACATATAAACTTTTTTGTATTGTACTATACATAATGACATTCTTTGACATTGCTCACACGGCTGAACTGCAAGAGCTACCACTGCAGGACCTTAGATATAAACTACATACATATCAAAGTCCACAACAACATCTTGCTGAAGCACAACCCGTTGGCGTAATTGCGCTCACCAAACATATCACACAAACCTACATACCACAACCGGATAGAAGCCAGAAATTAAAAAAAAGAAGAAGACTTTATCAACTGACTATTATTATCATTGTATAAATTCAGACGAATATAAAATATGTTTTGTATCAACTTATCTTACCTGGAAACAGCAATAAAGATATTTGTATTTGTATTAAAATTTGTTTAGAATACTCGTACATCACGTCATGTAGCTGTGATGTTTATTGGCTGACGATGATGTGATGTTTGTTGTGCTACATAATATTAGAAGTTTCGTTGAAGCACAGTAAAAGTGTCGCTAGGGGATGTTTTCGGCGTGAACAGTAGGTATGATGCTAAAAGACGCACTAATTGCAATGTTTGTCACTCACAAACACAGCTGGGGCGTTAATTACTGGATCATATAGAAGTACATATGGCGTTCTCCATTACAGTGGCAAATATTATACAATATATACTTCACCAATTCCCATTCTAGTGGTCCTAAAGTTGCCAATGCGATGACCAGTAACGGAAAAGCTTGCGTGATTCAATGCGATACTCTGGCGGAACTAGACGAATTTGTAAACGTTCGACTGGTAACCAGAATAGACAATTCACGTTTAATTATATCGATGTTAACATTAATAATTCGGATCGGCAGAACTCTCATGGACATGACATCGACACACAACACTCATAAATATCGCGCGTAATGCCGCAGATCAAATGATGAAAGATGCGTAGTTCAAATGACCTCGGAGTAGTATCACAATCATTTAGAAGTATCCAAAATATTGACAAATCACACAGCTCGAACAGTCATGATGTAAATGGGGAGTTTTCAAGACGTAAAAATACCTGTCAAATACAGTTCCCAATTTCACCGTAGGTGGCGCCACTGTTTTATTTTGATGAAGAAATTTTACAAAGACCACTATTTTTTGGCAATATTTAGAACTATCTTTGAAAAGTCTTTTTGCGTCTGGAAAACGCCTCATTCTTTGCGTCTGGCCCATGTTGTGGATCGTGTTTCGATCCAACTGCAAGATAATGAAGAAATAACTTTGCATTATCGAAGTTTGAATGAAGCTAATGCTGAAAATATCCCGGTACACACTTTTTTGATGGCAACCTGTCGCAGAAGAAGTATTAGAAAGATAACATCAATAAAATCACAAAGAAAACAAAAGACAAAATATAGTTAATGAAGCTCATGAATGCAAGGCTGAAGAATTTGCATCGTTTTATATGTTGCCCTGGGGTAAAAATGGCTTCAAAGAACCGAGACAAGTAAAAATAACAGCTCTAGATTAATTTTAATCACGATTTTCAGGAAGTGACACGTGGTTTTAAAAAACAGATAACTTTTATGCTACTTGTTTTGTGCGCTCTCTATGTACGAGTACAACAAAGCTAAGGGTACCATAGCTGCATGTTGCAAAAGTTACAAGGCCACGATGGCAAAGTTGAAGACAAGCAGTTGTACCTCAAAAATATAAAGGGTTCAGCAGCTTATTGGTGCACAAGCTTAAATGAACGGCTAGCTCAAATACATTGTCTTGAGCCGCCTACCTATTTTGTCACTATTAGTTCAAATGACTTATTGATTGGTCGGATATGAATTAAGCGTTGTTAATAGCAGACGGCCGACCGCAAGACAACCCAGATGACTTGGATTTAATGGCAACGAAACGGCTTAAAGAACAGTATCCGATCGTTGTCAGTAGACACTTCATTGTTCGGGTCCATGCTTTAATGAAATTTATCCGCAGTGATGATACAATATTTGGTGGTGCATTACAAGACTGGTGGTGGCACATCGAATTCCAAAATCGAGGAAGCCAACAACTTCATATGGTTGTGTGGATTGTTGGTCATGCGCTGTTTGATACCGAAGAGGGAATATGCACACTTGACAAAGTTTGTAGCTGTGAAAGGCCATTAGAATCGTCTGATATGTACGACCTGATCAAAAAATTTCAAACGCATGAGCATACACACACGTGTTACTAAAACAGGAACACTTCAGCATGTAGGTTTGGATACCCTAGAGAAGAATGTGAACAGACAAGGTTAGTTTCACACTCTTCTTCGGATGAGTTCATTAGAAATTGAGGCCGAATATGCTCACTCAAACGACAAGCAGCAGAGAAATGGATAAACAACTACAATCCAACCCTTCTCAAAATATGCCAAGGTAACATGGACATACCTACAACTCTACGGGACAAATTCAGCTATTACCTTTTATATAACCAAGCCAAACACGTATCAAATTCCATACCAGCTCTATGCTCAATAGCAGTGTACTCGTAGCTCGACCAATACGTCCAATTCAAGGAGAGGAAATGGATTCAAACAAACTATTCAAAGAGTGTACGAGAATTTTAAAGAAAAAAAGCAAGTCTCAGCTTGCGAATGTGTATACAGACTTTGCCACCTGAATTTTAAGGAGAGTTCTAAGAAAATCCATATTCTTGAATACCAGGAAGCCTGAGCACGTTACAGAGTTTTTACGTTTACGTTTCAACGAAAGTGAACAGGCTACTACTGGTTATTGCTCAAACAGTTTTGAACGTTACGAAAAATTCCCAGTTGACCACTCGGATTACGACTTCGAAAATATGTGCCTACCTAAATTTGCCATGAAGTTTGAATCCTATTATGCTAAGCCACACTCTGACTCCGAAGAGACTATCGACCAGCACGAGCCTGAAAGACTGACAAGGCGTCGTTTACTCGCACTTACAATCGACAATAGTAAGATGGTCATCAGAAACGTACCAGGAATTGTTCGTGTAACCTATTTTTTCGCAGCAAGTGATCTTGACCACTATTGTTATTGTTTTGATCCTGAAGTATGTTCCTTACAGAAACGAAAGCGAATTGATGGTTGATTATAATAGCAAGAGAAGCTTTTATAACGCAGGAAAATTACTTAACAGACACAAAATACCCGGCTAGAACTATATAGAGAACGAGAAAGACAATACGAAAATGCTTTTATCCAAATCCATGCATTTGATATATTATCAGAAAGAGAAGGAGAGAATGAAAATGTAGAAGAACAGGATACCATATCAGAATAACATATTATATGTCTAACGAAGAGTTTTATAATGCCAGTAGTGCCAAGAATACCGGACAAAACAAAGCATTTGCTTATATTACGCGTAATATTTTGAAACCAATAAACAGTAGTGTTGAACGACTAAAACTTTGTATTACAGGGGATGCTGGCACGGGAAAAACATTTCTGTTCAACTTGCTAAAAAATCATATAAATAGATGCTATAGCAAACAAGCCGTTAAGGTTTGTGCCTTAACAGGAGTAGCGGCACGAAAAGTAGGAGGATCAACTTTACATTCGACACTCAAACTTCCTGTCCAAAAAGATGGAAGAATTGTGCAAATGCCTCTTCTAACTGGCAATTACCAGCGTATTAAGCGGTAACGTAAGCGGTAGAGATCGAATTTTTGTTCATTGATGAAATTTCGATGTCCCATGTGAGATGTTATGGATGATTGACTCGCACCCTAAACAACTTAAAAATAGTGTTGGAATATTTGGTGGTATAAAAGTGTGCGTGTTTGGAGACTTATTGCAACTGGCCCCCGTGCGAGGAAGTCAGGTGTTTCATGAGCCAGAGCGGCTCCTGCTACCAACACGTCTTTGGTGTCTCTTTACTTTGGTAGAACTGAACAGAGAATATACGCCAGCAGGGAAGCACAGACTTCATAGACGTGGTAAATGCACTGAGAGTTGGTGAATAACGATCTGAACACTTTTCACTACTTTTGATAAAAATTCGTCAAAATTTTACATGTGATTGTTCAATCGGAGATTTACGGATTTATGCAACTAATAGTCAAGTATGCGCACATTATTAGTCTGTTCTTGAACACTTTCGAGCACTTGGAACAACTATTTACAAAATAAGAGCTCAGAAATTTTTATTAGATGCGACAAAAAAACAAGATAACACAAATATGGACAACATCATACATACAGACAAGAACAAAACTGCAGGACTCCACAAACATCTGGGAATATTTGAAGGTGCTAAGATTATGCTATCAGGCGAGATGGTGGTCAAGTGCGAACCTATTATAGTTAAAAAAAATGCTTCGATCTGATATTGGCGTAGCAAAGTGTTTAGTAAACGGCACCACTGGATATTATAATCAAAATCATTTGGTCCTGCTTTCGGCGAGAACAGATGTACGCGTCAGATCAGGTCAGGTTCACTTTGGCAACGACGGTGTTTACGTAACTAAGAATAGATAAAGAATAGAAGATACCTAAGAATGTGCAATTCCAGGTCAAGTAGACCTGCGGCGTGGCTGAACGTAGAATGTTGCCAACGGTGCTCTGCCGGGCTTCCACTGTGCATAAGATGCAAGGCAGCACACTGGACCACGCCGTCGTGTGTTTGGGCACTAAACTTTCGCCGCCAGGTAAGCATAATATGTTGCGCTCAGTCGTATGAAATCTTTGGAGGGGGTTTTAATTGAACAACTGGACAGTACAAAACTAACGGTACAATTTCGTGCAACAATGATGCAATATTAGCAATGTGGAGATTGAGACGACTCTAAAAGTGTAAAAATAGGTATATATGCATACAAAAAGATGAGTACAAGCTTTTATTTAAATGCTCTAAAACGAAGAAAATATTTATTTTACTGGAATCAAACCTACCATATATTTAACTTATAAAATGTATATTGATATAAATAAAAGCTTGTTGCGAGATTTCAAGCAACATCGTACCTACGAGTAAATATCTACTAAGTTATATTTAATATCAACAAACGACTTACACGGGTTCTCTGGGTGACGAGTGTAGTGCAGTGCTAGGTAATGATTTGGACTCTTCATGTTCCAATAGCTGCGTGTCAGCTATTGGATGACTGTGGGGCAGGCATGTTGTTCCATAGTGCTGCTATGGGGCACGCATGTTGCTTACCATCAGGCACATGTCCTGCTCGTTTCGTCACTATTTTAAAAAAATATATATAATTTGCTTAGAAATAACGTACCTAAGTTTGATCTTTGGAAAAAAAATTATGTTTGTTTTCTCTTGTCTGTTTTATTTGTATCAATTAAAATTTTATAATTACTAAATAAAACAACCTAATCTTATAAATAACTAAGCAATACAAAATATTGATTAGATTTCAAGCAACATCATACCTATCTACTAAATAATGTTAAATTCCAGAAAATGATTTACGCGTTCTTATAATTTGCTTAGAACCAAAGTTAGTTTGTGAAAAAAAAAAAAATGTTTATGTTCTCGCGACAAGCTTTTAATTATCCATACTAATATTATAAATGCGAAAGTAACTCTGTCTGTCTGTCTGTCTGTCTGTCTGTCTGTCTGTCTGTCTGTCTGTCTGTCTGTCTGTCTGTCTGTCTGTCTGTCCGTCTTTACCGCCTAAACCAACCAACAGATTTTGATGAAATTTGATACATAGATAGAATAGATCCCGAGAAAGGACATAGGCTACTTTTTGTTCCGAAAAAAAGGGTTGAAAGGGTTAAAATAAGGGATGAAAGTTTATATGGAAAACTTCGTCATTGTTGAAGAACTATGAAACTTTACGTCTAGATATTTAACACGAAACCATAAAATGTATGTTTTAGCAGTTTTGTAGTTTCGAACTGTAGTACCTACGGGGGTGGAATTGGGGGTGAAAGTCTGGAAGCTCAATATTATTGAAGATAAAACCATTAAACTTTGTATCTAGACACTTGAAATGGAGTCGATAAACGTTTGTTCCAGCAATTTTATAATTTCTAACTATACGGGGATACTTATATAACCGCTTGATACACTGGCCGCTTTTCGCGTTTTACAAATTTGGCGGGAAAACGGGTGTCAGGTTACATAAGTGCGGTGTTTATGTTTCGGCATATGAAGTGCCGCCTTACTTTTACCCGTTTGAGCCATTTACTCTCAAGAGCGTTTCAAGACGCTTCTAGCGGTATCATTTATTTATAATTAATGTACTTAAATAAATTCAAGATGGCCGCCGCTACAAAATGGCGGATAATTTATGTTTTATTAATCCCATCAATATGGGTATCAAATGAAAGGGCTCAACAAGCAGAATGCACTATACTATAAAAAATTGAAATCCAAGATGGCGGCCGCTACAAAATGGCGGATAACGTAGGTTTTATCAATCCCATCAACATGGGTATCAAATGAAAGTGCTCAACCAGTAGAATACAATGTACTATATAAAATTAAAATCCAAGATGGCGGCCTCTACACAATGGCGGATAACTTAGGTTTTATCAATCCCATCAACAAGGGTATCAAATAAAAGGGCTTGACAAGAAGAGTACAGTGCACTATACAACCTCAATATTTAAGATGGGCGCAGCCACTAAATGGCGTATCAGACAGAATTTTTGATAGTCGATGAGATTTTCATGGTGTCTTATCAAATGTTATGCATGATGGACGCTCGATTAAGGCAAATTAAGAACTGCGAAAATGAGTTTTTTGGAGGAGTAAACGTATTACTTTTCGGTAATCTTTTACAACTGCCTCCTATAAAATGATCAGGAACACCTGTTTTCAATTCTAATATGAAATTATATAATTATATGAAAGTAACTCTCTCTGTCCGTTACCGTCTAACGCTTAAGCCACTTTAAGAGTTTGTTACAATTTGGTGCACAGATAGACTAGACTTAGGAAAAGACAACGGCGACTTTTTATCACAGAAAAAGAGTTGAAAAGAGTGGAAATGAGGAGTAAAAGTGTGCATGGAAGGATCTTTGCACTCTTTGTATGCTATTTTTAACTGACTTCTAAAAAGGAGGAGGTTATCAATCCAGTTGTATTTCCAATTGTGAATCAATTTAGATGGTTATTTTTTTGGTTGGTAGATTATAGTTCAGAGGTGGTCATATAAATTTTATCGAAATCAGTGCGGCGGTTTTTTGAAATATGAACAACAAACTAAAATTTGCGTTCATGTAATCAGACGATATATCTACTAATATCTACTAATAGACTCTAATAAAATTTGGTGGACCGTCCCAATATGATTTTAAATTAAAGTCTGTTTTTGATTAATTTTTTTGAGAACATATAGTTTTTTTGTAATTTGTCGTGTAAATTGTACATTTATTAATAAATATAAAACTTTGACTTAGACCGATTTTGATTAGGAAACGTGAATTTGTATGGTAGTAGACATACGAGTAGGTACTGCCTCAATTACTTTAATAAATACGTGGCGCGGACGAAGTCGCGGGTAAAAGCTAGTATCAATATACATTTTAAAGTTTTATTAAATGCTAGGTTTGATTGTATTAAAAATATATTTTCTTCGTTCTAGGGCATTCAAATTAAAAAAAGCTGTTTTTTTAATTTATATTTATGCATAAAAAGTGTGTGTGTGTGTGTGTATTTATGTACGCAGGTTTCTGAGTCTGTCCATCTCATTCAACGCGTCATTGTTGCAAGGTCGTTTGCCGGTTAATTTCGAACAGTCTAGTTCTTCGATTAGAAGACCTTCTAATGATGTCACCCTACTCAAGGCCACGTATGCTTGACCGGCAGCAAAGAGCTTCGACCCCAAGTAAACAACGGCGCGCTCGACGGTACTACCCTGCATTTTGTGTACTGTGCAAGCCCAGCATAACACGATTGGCAGCATTCTTCGTTCTGCGGTTCCATGACCATACTTTGCTGGAAATTGCACAGACTTGGGCTGAATGAGGTGAACACCATCTTTACCGAAGTCTACACGGACAGATGGTATATCAGTGTCAGAAATTTGTGCTCTTCGGAAACTGGGCCATATAATTTCTGTGATATGCCCAATGGCACCATTGACCAGACCTTTGGGCACATCTACATTGTAACGCAACATCACTTTAGCCCCAACAAATATTTCTAGCTCTTTAGGCAGTCCTCCTGTCTTGTTTATATCTGATGGTATAATATTATTTAGATCTAAGTTGTCAGTTTGTCGAGTACAATCCACTAGGCTATCCTGTGCTATGATTTTGTTAATAGCTATACCACGAGCTCGGAAATGTTCGAGAACAGTTTTGTTGTGATTGTGTACTTGTTGATTAGTCGGATATATTCGCAGGGCTTTTTCAATGACAAACTCGCCAGTTGGTTCTTTGTTTAATCGACTCGTTAAAATAGCAAAATGTTCTGATTGAAGCTCACCGATTCGTAATGCATTCAGAAGGTCTTTGAAAGTTGTGCTACCAAGTTGTCTCATATTTTCAGTCAATTCAATTAGGAGAAGCAACGCCATAGGTGCGTTGCTGGGACAAATCTAGAGGGTTGATTGAAGACCTGGTTTCCTCGAACAGGAGGTAACTGCATTAAGTCACCAAATACGCAAATATTAATACCACCAAATAATAATTCGTTATTTTTGAGTTGTTTTAGTCGGGAATCCACCATACACAGCATTTCATACGGGACCATAGAGATTTCATCAATAAATAAAAATTCAATATGTTGCCACTGTTGCCGCATCAAGCGCAAGTAATTACCAGTGAGAATGGGCATTTGCGTTATTCTACCATCCTTCTGTACCGGCAATTTTAGTGTAGAATGTAATGTGGATCCGCTGACTAAACGTGCTGCCACCCCTGTAAGCGCGCACACTTTGACAGCTTGCTTGCCGTAACACCGATTTACTTGGTTTTTCAATAAATTAAAGAGAAAGGTCTTTCCAGTCCCAGCGTTACCAGTTATGAACAACCTCAGACGCTCATTGGTTTGGTTATTTAGTTGTTCTGAAATACTCTTTGTTATGAATAAAAATGCATCCTTTTGTCCAACATTCATTGCTCTTCTCGCATTGAAAAATTCGTCCTCGGTCAGGTGATGCTCTTCTGGCACCTCGAACGCTTCTTCAAAATTTTCCTGTTCAGCTTCTTGATTCAAGATTTCGAAAGCATGAGCTTGGTTAAAAGCGTTCTCCAGCTGTCTGTCACACTCCCTAAACGTCTCCAGGCGTGCGTTAATCGCGCGAAGACCAGATTCTCTAGCCAGAAAAGCTTCTCTTGCCGTATCGTAGTCGACAATTAATTCATTCTCGTTTCTATACGGAACGTACTGAAGAAGTAAGCTGTAGTAATAGTTTTCTGGGTCATTGGCAGCCACAAAGTACGGCACGCGTACGACAGCAGGAACATTTCTTATTACCATTTTACTATTATCTGTAAGTGTAATTAGTCGCTGTCTGGTTTGCCTTTCAGATGTTTCATCATACGTATCGACACATTCTTCAGTTTCTTGGTTTGATTTTACATAATGCGGTTCAAAGAGCATTGCGAATTCCAGAAGGCACATATTATCAAAATCGTAGTTGGGATGCTCCGTAGGCCGTTTTTCGTAACGTTCTATTATGTTACTGTGGTATCCGGTAGCCGTCCCATGCGAATCAAACTTAAGAACCCTGTACCTCTGTTCCGGTTTTCTCGTGTTTAAAAACGTACATTTTCTCGAACTATCTCTGAAATTCAAATGACAGAGCCTAAAGGCGCATTCGCACGCAGACACTTGCCTTTCCTTCAATATCCGCATACATATTTTAAACAACTTACGTGATATGTCTGTTTTTTCACGTTGAATCTCGCGTATCGCTTGAGCTACACTACTATCAAGCTGTGTCGGCTCACATTTAGACACATATTTGGCTATGTAAAATGCTATAGCTTCATTTGTTCCGCATGGCTGAATATCCATATTGGCATTCCAGACTTTTAAAAGAGTTGGGTTATAATTATTGACCCACCCAGCGTCTGGTTCTCGCTTCAGAATACAGATTCTACCTCCATTGCGAATAAATTCTTCTGATGAATGGGACACGAGCCGAGTTTCAGCGCATTCTTTTCTCGGAAAACCGAACCTACATGCGGGCGATTCTAGATTGTTTTGATGATAGCATGTTTGTGTATGTTTGTGTAATTGATTTTTCTTTACCAGATCGTGCATTTCAGAAGACGTATCAGGCGGTAGATCACAACGACATACTTGATTAAGCTGACGCATCCCTTCATTCGTATCAAAGGATGCGTGACATTCCACCCAAACTACCATGTGAACATGGGGACTGCCGCGACTCTGGAATTCTATTCTCCACCAGTAGTCTTTTATACGACCATTTAAAACTTGATTGTTGTTGTTCATAAATGTCATAAGGGCATTGAGACGATACATGAAATGTCTACTTACTACGACAGGATACTGTTCTATTAACCGATGCGTAGCTACCGTGTCCAAGTCTTGCGGATTATCATTTGGTCGGCCATCGGCAATAAGAAGAGCTTTACGCATATCCGACCAGTTGACGTCATTACAGCTGAAAGTTAAAAAGTACGTTGGTGGTCCTAGACATCGAATTTGCGCCAATAGTTCATTTAATGCAGTACGCCAATATGCCGCTGAGCCTCTAAGGTTCTTAAGATAAAGATGAACATCTTCGACCTTGCCATCTTGCCCTTCAACTTTTTTACAGCAAGCAGATATTGTCGATTTTACCCTGTGATACTCGAACATTGATAGAGCGTAAAACAAATAGTCATTTCGTTGAAACCTAGTATCTCTTCCTAAGATTCGATATTGGAAATAATCTAGGGTGAAATTTTGATGTTTCTAGGTTGATTTAAGCCATTTACTCCGTAAGGCAGCAAAAAGAACCATGCAAATTCTTCTGTTTTTCGTTCATGAGCTACATTGACAATGTTATCTGTTGTTTTTCTGGTAATTTTGTTGACATTGTTCGACACATCTAATACTTGTTCTTCTGTGGGCTGTGCGCTATCAATAGGAGCCATCACTGAAGTATGTACGGGAATGGTCTGACTGGTTAGGTTTCTTTCATTTTCAGATTCAGACGTAACAGTTTGATGTTGCTGTATGATTTGATCGAAATTGGTTTCAATTTCATGGGTTGTGTTGATCGGAGATAATATAACTTGCAGGGATTGTTGCAAATTATGTTCTGTAGAACTATTTGCATTGACTAAATTTGTATCGTACGTCGGTCTGTCTGTTATGTGAACATCTATGTAATTAAGGGTAAACTGTACGTTACTTGAACCTGTAGCACGTTTGCAAACTCGGACAAGGTCATCAAGGGAACTACATTCAATAACACAAGCTTTGCCGTGACTATCAGAGGCACTTGCACCTCCAGGGCCACACGTATATATACAGGGAGTCGGTAAAGTAGTATTTGTTGTTATAGTTCATGACTCCTAGAGATTTTGATGTAGCAATTAGAACGCCCGCTTTGTGGACTGCAAACATTGTCGTCAGAGCCTCTTTTAATGTCATTCCAAAATCTTGATTGTTCACTGAATCTTGCAAACATCCAAATAAATCAGTTTCCTCATTATAATCTATGCTAAACGAGCAATCAAACATACTAAAACAGGATCTGATGACACCGAAGTGGCGTATTTCTAAATAGCCTGTTTCATCAATAGAAGGGGCTAGTGGATTATCTATCGATAGTCGTCTTATTTTTGCATACATGGCATCACCCTCGAGCATATTTACATTAAGTATGCCGTTAGTCCAGGTATGCGGTGGTAACATTGCTGCTCTTGTTAAGTTTGCCAACACCATAGCACAGCATTGGCTGCCTGAATGGTTAACATTAAAAACTTGACTATTACCTTGATGCCAGGAAGCTTGTAGAACGCGTAGTGTATGACTGATGACTGAGTAAGCGTCTTTAGTGTTGGTTGCTTGTCCCACAGCCGATTCAGTAGCTGGTTCTAGTAATTTTTGATTGTAGTGGTGAATATTTTCGTTATTTACAGCTCGGGTTACACGAACAAGACCTTCCTGCGATATATGTGCATCGTTATCTATAATTACGTCATGATATAGGGGATTGTTTTTATGAGCCACTTCAATGCTTCGTATACCCGGGGTCGTGATATGTTATACTCGCGCGATAGATTTAAGTTTTCCAAATGCTCTGTTATGACAACCATACCTATACTGTCAGTTGATCTGGGTAAAATGTTCCTCAAACTTTCAGTAACCTCAAATATGTCTTGTGCAAAAAGTACAGCTTGCCCTCTAAATCCGTATTGTCCAAATATACCGTCATATTTTACAATTTTCACGAAAGGTATAATTCGCGATAGTAACCGTTGTTCAGGTTGGGTCAATTGTTTTATTACATCAGGTACTGGACCAGAATCTAAATTATTCCAGTATGCTTTGGCTGGTCCTGAAGTTTTTTTGCTATTGAGGTGTTTCTTACAACGGTGACATAGCAATATAGTCCCTTTATTTACTAATTCTACTGGTAGATAGAAAGCTGTACTTAGATTAATTTTGTGATTACTGACTTGGTTTGGATAACATTTTTTAGTACAAACCTCGCAAATTTTGTCACAAAACGTGTTTATAGTTTGCGTGAAAGTTTCTATAAGCGAATTTTCTTTTGCTCGAACTTGAGAGTTATGCTCTCGTAAAGCGCTCAAACGAATCTTTCGCTGTTCCAGATTTTCCTTTGCTCTAACTTGAGAGCTATGCACTCTTAAATTGTTCAAACGTACGTCTCGCTGTTTCGGAGTTTCCTCTGCTCTAACTTGAGATACACGTATTCGGGAATTGCTCAAACGTATCTCTCTTTGTTCCGATGGTTCCGTTTGTCGTAACTGATACATGTGTCGACGATTTTTTTCAATTCTTGAATCGTGTTCCGCCTTTGATTCCGCTGCTCTTAACCGTTGCATACGTTCCTTAGCTTTAGTAAGTTTTACCTGTCGTCGAATAGGTGTTTCGCTGTTATCCTGCTCACGCCTTTTGTCGAGTCGTTGCCGTTTTGCGTTACAATCTTCGTTGGCAAGTTTTTCTTGTCGTTTCAGTTTACTTTTCTCCAGCCTTCGCTTCCTTTGTGTCGCCGTTTCGCTGTTTCCCATCGTGTTCTTGCGTTGTTTAAAAGGGTAAGGGGTAACATGCAACAGGGACGCCCAGGCGCCCAGAGGTGGTACGTACACGACGTTAAGTTACACACCTACACTGATTATGATTACGATAAAGCTTCGCAAACTTATGCACAAGTTTATAACAATTTCTCACTGCGATTTCGACAGACTAAGTAGAGAGAGATACTTTCGCACGGACACGTATTGTCAGGTAGATACAAGCAACATAAAGCTATGGTCACGTGACTGAAAATGATACCTACCATTCCTTTTTTCTGTTACACTAAACTTACTGCATCAACACAAAGATGTTAATTTGCCAACTCGTGCATTCGTACCAGTACACAAATCATACATTATTTTATTTTTTTCGAACCTAACTAGTGTCTATGAAAAACAAAGTAGCACAGATTGAATCGATACATTTATTTCTTCTTGTACAATAAACCTTCTGCCATTCATTCATTTTAACTACGATAGTAGTGTAAGTCAAACGATAGAATCAGATCTCGTCTTGATTAATTTTCACAACAGAGTTGTCTTATCAAAAAAAAACACCACTTCACAGGTTATATAAGTCACTTTTGGAGTATTTATCTTTCCAATATGGAAACCTACGTCAAATACATCTTTTCCGAAGTAACTGCTACCTGGTACAATACACTTGTTATAAATCTTAGATAAGTAGCGAAAAGTACATTTGCCACTTATAAACACACGAAAATAAAAAAAACAATAGTAAGTAGGTAATTAAGATCAACACACAAACGTCACAGTGCCAAAAGTCCAAAAGTGGGTATTCTGGTATAGGGATGGTATAGATGTTCTATAGATGTTTCAGTTATTATGAACCCTTTTGATGGCACATCAAATCAAAAATGAGTCGTCATGCCTATTGCTCACACATTGAGACTTGCAGGTTGCAAGATATACACAGTACGTGCACTAAGTTTCATAAACATATCTCAAGCGGTTATTTAGATAATAATGTCCTTTTCATTATCATCATCATTAATGGTGATTTTAGGACATAGAAAGTTCAAATTTGGCGTCCAGACAGGTAATTGGGAGAACACAAAGGAATAAATCAGAAACTAAAAGTAAAAAGTACTCATATCCTACAAAGTTTTAAGCAAATATGTCGCAAGAAATAAAAATGTTCACACAAACTTTCTTTCCTTATTTTACTCCATTAGACGCTGTATTTTGAAAAAAAAAAAAAAAAACACTGAAACACATAACTCATTATACATATTAGCCGTACTCTATTTATACGAAATGTCATTCAAATATGTCCAAGGAATAAAAAGTTTCATACACACTTTAATTCCCTAATTTCTTTAGGCGTTGAACTTTGAGAAATCCTTCCTTAGTGAATATGTCTACGTCATAAAAAGAATACGTGTGTGACAATTTAAGAATGTCATATTACCCTCTTAGGGGTTAAATTTAGATTTTTTTTTTCAATTTAAAATAAATTTTTAGCCGAACTCTATACTAATATTATAAAGCTCAAGAGTTTGTTTGTTTGTTTGAACGCTAGGATCTCGGAAAGTACTGGTCCGAATTGAAAGATTCTTTTTTTCTATTGGATAGTCCATTCATCGAGGAAGGCTTTAGGCTATAGAAAATAACTCTACTATTAATTGAAGTGGAGCATGAAACAATAATGTAACAAAATCGGGAAAAATATTCCCCTTTGAGAGTTTTCGTACGTTTCGTGCTTTGACATGACACATGACAGCATGTGTCAAAAATTGCGTCATTGAATTTCAGTAATCTGTGCGTTGAATATAAACCTTTGCTAATTTTTTTTTTCTAAATCTGAGTTGGTACGACCAATTTCCGACAGGTGGCGTAGCAGGTAGCTGAAGAGGTTTTTTGTTTGAAATCGATATTCTCAGGAATGAGTGAACCGATTTCAGTCATTCTTTCACCGTTGGATATGTACGGGATCCCGATGAGTGTTATATAATATACCACGGGCGAAGCCGGGGCGGGCATCTAGTTGATACGATAAATTTTATACAAAACTGTCCAGAGAATAAAAAGTCATTAATGTCATACAAGAACAATATTGAAAATTTTGACTAAGAGGAGTTTCTCGATTCGGTTATACCTTTAAAGGTATAAGATCTATGTATAAACAGAGATATGAGTATAAATTATTACTCTGTATTGTGTTGCAACAAATTTTAAAAAATAATTACGATAAAAAGTACAACAAGCAGCCAGCCGCACTGGGCCAGCTGTGCCCATGTGCTGGACTATGGCTTCGATTCTAGCTTTGTGAGAAGAAGCGTCGAGTCGCGGCATTGGGAACATTTAGTGGGCTGCTCGTGGATGTGCTATTGCTGACTTTAATCTAACCGAAATTTCATAATAGAGGCTGTCCGACACGATTGGGAAACTAAATTGTTTAAAATTATGTGTGTGTCACTGTGCTGTTATGCGGCAGGCATGCTGCTTACCATCAGGCACATGTCCTGATCGTCCCGTCACACTATGCTATATAAAAAAATAGAATAAGTGTGACCACAGCAGCATATCTCACCGTTGTTAGCTGTTGTTTTATTCTTGCGTTAATTTGGCTTGCTGGTAGACAGTGTCCATCGAAAATGAGGCTCTTACGAGTAGTAAGTTATTGTTGTCGTACGTAGGTACTTCAGAAAAAAATCGTGTACAAGAACGACTCAAGTAAAACCTGATATATTATGCTGAGTTATAAGAATACAATAAGTTGTAAGGTCTTACAAAATATTCTATGTTGTTTCAATCAATTTCAGGACTGATTATTGAACTAGGCACCCATTTTCATCGATCTCACTTCTTTTGTTTTTGAACATTGTTTCGCTTATAACGGAAAACAATGGCTCCGTCACTTGCCTTTACTACTGCCTAAACGACAAAAACTGTCACTTGTAAGCATGCTATCCAGACCAAACGACGCAGAAACTAAAAGCAATTCTAACTATACATACGAGTATAAGTCCATACCTGCTCCAAAAATGGTGCTTATCCCTTTTCGGCTGTTAAGCATCGACATGCAGTCAGTATGACACGTTTTGTTACCACATAATCGATCAATTGAAAACGCGCTTTTGTATAAGAGTTTTGTTTTAGTCACTTGCAACAAGCCCTTTCATTTGATACCCAAATTGTAAAAGTCCATTAAAACGTCTATTCCGTCATCTAGTATGGTCCGCCATATTGGATTTAGAATTATGTTATATTACTTTTCGCGTTACTCTCAATAAACCCTTTCATTTGATACCCATATTGTCGAAATGCGCTAAAAATAACTGTTCCGCCATCTTGTATGGTCCGCCATATTGGATTTAGAACAACGTCACACCACTTATCGTGTATTGTCATCCAAACTTAACGTGTATACAAAATTTCAGCTCAATCGGTTCATAACATCTGCTTCAAAATTGAGTAGCAAGATTTCACCCGAACAAACATACATACATACAATGCAAGTTAAATAAAAGTTTGTAATAAGGACTTGAGCGCAAAGAAATCAACTTGCTTGCTTGTTTCTCGGGCTTATTTGAATTATTTTAACGCGTACTTTGGTGATAGGTGGTAACCAGCGTCTGATGATGGAGCCGAAAGGTGGCCATAGGAACTCGGTAATTAAACATCATAAACTCATCGAGTTTGAGCTCCTTCGATTCGTCTTGACGAGCCCTTTGGCGCGAGATGGTAACCAGGGTCTGATGATGGAGCTGAAACATGACCAAACTAACTCAATAAATTAACGTATAAAAATAACCAAATCGGTCCGATCAGGTTACTTAGGACCCAGATCCGACTCGAGCACCCCGACTCCACCTAGTCTTGTCGCTACTACCCCTAGAGTGTATATAAAAAAATGCGGGAGCCAGAAGCTCAAGGGAGGTCCTGAGTGGAGCGAGCCATGCGAGGCCGAGCGCAGCGAAGGGGGGAGGTGGCGAGCGAAGCGAGCCGGCGACCTCCGTAGTGGAGCGCAGGCCGAGTATGGAGAAGCGACACTCAGGGCTGACCGCAGAGCTTCTGGCGGGAGCCCACCCGGGAGTCAAATCTCAATGAGAGACCCTTGTCTTTCATAGCTTAGTTGTTCTATATAAATACACTGGCAACGCCCCCGGGTTTCACCCGCGTAGTTTCCTTGTAATTTTGTTTTATTTCCCAACCTAACATTTGCCAACTGTACGTTTGGTACTGTACTGTACTTTGGTACTGTACTGTACTTTATAATGCCATTTTTTAAAAGGCCACACAAACTATCAAATGTATTCTGTATTCAGTAGACTAAATTTAGCCAAGCTTTTTTTTTTAAATAAAGATTGACGAGACGAGCAGGACATGTGCCTGATGTTAAGCAACATGCCTGCCACATAACAGCAGTGACACGCAGCTATTGGAACATGAAGAGTCCAAATCATTACCTAGCACAGCACTGCGCTCGTCACCCAGAGATCTAAGATGTTACATCTCTAATAATTTCTGCCCAGTAATTTCTCTGGAAACATTGCCCTTCAAACCGGAACACAGTAATGTTTGTACATTACTCCCTAGCGATAGAATAACTGGTAAAAGTGTGGTACTTCCCCAGGCGGACTCTGCTAAGAGTCATACAACTATTAGCGTTGCCTTATATATAAGCCTTTAAGCTAGCAATCGATGTTCAAGACTGAAATCTTTTTCGAACAAGGGTTGGGTTACTTATGTTAATGAAATCTCTGTCCGTTGAAAATGTATTTATTAGTATTTAAAGACAAACACGCCGCAATTTTAGCCGAACTCTATACTAATATTATAAAGCTCAAGAGTTTGTTTGTTTGTTTGTTTGAACGCTAGGATCTCGGAAAGTACTGGTCCGAATTGAAAGATTCTTTTTTTCTATTGGATAGTCCATTCATCGTGGAAGGCTATAGAAAATAACTCTACTATTAATTGAAGTGGAGCATGAAACAAGAATGTAACAAAATCGGGAAAAATATTCCCCTTTTGAGAGTTGTCGTACGTTTCGTGCTTTGACATGACACATGACAGCATGTGTCAAAAATTGCGTCATTGAATTTCAGTAATCTGTGCATTGAATATAAACCTTTGCTAAATTTTTTTTCTAAATCTGAGTTGGTACGACCAATTTCCGACAGGTGGCGTAGCAGGTAGCTGAAGAGGTTTTTTGTTTGAAATCGATATTCTCAGGAATTAGTGAACCGATTTCAGTCATTCTTTCACCGTTGGATATGTACGGGATCCCGATGAGTGTTATATAATATACCACGGGCGAAGCCGGGCGGGCATCTAGTTGATACGATAAATTTTATACAAAACTGTCCAGAAAATAAAAGTCATTATTGTCATACAAGAACAATATTGAAAATTTTGACTAAGAGGAGTTTCTCGATTCGGTTATACCTTTAAAGGTATAAGATCTATGTATAAACAGAGATATGAGTATAAATTATTACTCTTTATTGTGTTGCAACAAATTTAAAACAATCATTACGATAAAAAGTACAACAAGCAGCCAGCCGCACTGGGCCAGCTGTGCCCATGTGCTGGACTATGGCTTCGATTCTAGCTTTGTGAGAAGAAGCGTCGAGTCGCGGCATTGGGAACATTTAGTGGGCTGCTCGTGGATGTGCTATTGCTGACTTTAATCTAACCGAAATTTCATAATAGAGGCTGTCCGACACGATTGGGAAACTAAATTGTTTAAAATTATGTGCGTGTCACTGTGCTGTTATGCGGCAGGTATGCTGCTTACCATCAGGCACATGTCCTGCTCGTCCCGTCACACTATGCTATATAAAAAAAAGAATAAGTGTGACCACAGCAGCATATCTCACCGCTAGTGATTTTAGGGGTCAAGTAGGTTGGTGGTGTGTAAATGACTCCTACACACACACACACACACACACACAGAGACGAAGTTCGTTACCAATTTCAGGATTTTCAAGGCACATCTATAACTCCAAATCGTTGTTAGCTGTTGTTTTATTCTTGCGTTAATTTGGCTTGCCGGTAGACAGTGTCCATCGAAAATGAGGCTCTTACGAGTAGTAAGTTATTGTTGTCGTACGTAGGTACTTCAGAAAAATCGTGTACAAGAACGACTCAAGTAAAGCCTGATATATTATGCCGAGTTATAAGAATACAATAAGTTGTAAGGTCTTACAAAATATTCTATGTTGTTTCAATCAATTTCAGGACTGATTATTGAACTAGGCACCCATTTTCATCGATCTCACTTCTTTTGTTTTTGAACATTGTTTCGCTTATAACGGAAAACAATGGCTCCGTCACTTGCCTTTACTACTGCCTAAACGACAAAAACTGTCACTTGTAAGCATGCTATCCAGACCAAACGACGCAGAAACTAAAAGCAATTCTAACCATACATACGAGTATAAGTCCATACCTACTCAAAAAATGGTGCTTATCCCTTTTCGGCTGTTAAGCATCGACATGCAGTCAGTATGACACGTTTTGTTACCACATAATCGATCAATTGAAAACGCGCTTTTGTATAAGAGTTTTGTTTTAGTCACTTGCAACGAGCCCTTTCATTTGATACCCAACTTGTAAAAGTCCATTAAAACGTCTATTCCGTCATCTAGTATGGTCCGCCATATTGGATTTAGAAAGATGTCACATTACTTTTCGCGTTACTTTCAACAAACCCTTTCATTTGATACCCATATTGTAGAAATGCGCTAAAATAACTGTTCCGCCATCTTGTATGGTCCGCCATATTGGTTTAGAATTATGTCACATTACTTTTCGCGTTACTTTCAACAAACCCTTTCATATGATACCCATATTGTAGAAATGCGCTAAAAATAACTGTTCCGCCATCTTGTATGGGCCGCCATATTGGTTTAGAAAGATGTCACATTACTTTTCGCGTTACTTTCAACAAACCCTTTCATTTGATACCCATATTGTAGAAATGCGCTAAAAAACCCTAACTGTTCCGCCATCTTGTATGGTCCGCCATATTGGATTTAGAATTATGTCACATTACTTTTCGCGTTACTCTCAACAAACCCTTTCATTTGATACCCATATTGTAGAAATGCGCTAAAAGTAACTGTTCCGCCATCTTGTATGGTCCGCCATATTGGTTTAGAATTATGTCACATTACTTTTCGCGTTACTCTCAACAAACCCTTTCATTTGATACCCAAATTGTAGAAATGCGCTAAAAATAACTGTTCCGCCATCTTGTATGGTCCGCCATATTGGATTTAGAACAACGTCACACCACTTATCGTGTATTGTCATCCAAACTAAACGTGTATACAAAATTTCAGCTCAATCGGTTCATAACATCTGCTTCAAAATTGAGTAGCAAGATTTCACCCGAACAAACATACATACATACAATGCAAGTTAAATAAATGCTATATATAAGCTTGATCGTTGAATATGGATTATTTATCGAGCGTTGCCTTATATATAAGCTTAAAGGCTTATATATAAGGCAACGTTAATAGTTATATGACTCTTAGCAGAGTCCGCCTGGGAAGTACCACACTTTTACCAGTTATTCTATCGCTAGGGGAGTAATGTACAAACATTACTGTGTTCCGGTTTGAAGGGCAATGTTTCCAGAGAAATTACTGGGCAGAAATTATTAGAGATGTAACATCTTAGATCTCTGGGTGACGAGCGCAGTGCTGTGCTAGGTAATGATTTGGACTCTTCATGTTCCAATAGCTGCGTGTCACTGTGCTGTTATGTGGCAGGCATGTTGCTTAACATCAGGCACATGTCCTGCTCGTCTCGTCAATCTTTATTTAAAAAAAAAAAAGCTTGGCTAAATTTAGTCTACTGAATACAGAATACATTTGATAGTTTGTGTGGCCTTTTAAAAATGGCATTATAAAGTACAGTACAGTACCAAAGTACAGTACAGTACCAAACGTACAGTTGGCAAATGTTAGGTTGGGAAATAAAACAAAATTACAAAGGAAACTACGCGGGTGAAACCCGGGGCGTTGCCAGCTGTATTTATATAGAACAACTAAGCTATGAAAGACAAGGGTCTCTCATTGAGATTTGACTCGGGTGGGCTCCCGCCAAAACTCTGCAGTCAGCCCTGAGTGTCGCTTCTCCATACTCGGCCTGCGCTCCACTACGGAGGTCGCCGGCTCGCTTCGCTCGCCACCTCCCCCTTCGCTGCGCTCGGCCTCGCATGGCTCGCTCCACTCAGGACCTCCTTGAGCTTCTGACTCCCGCATTTTATATACACTCTAGGGTAGTAGCGACAAGACTAGGTGGAGTCAGGGTGCTCCGAGTCGGATCTGGGTCCTAAGTAACCTGATCGGACCGATTTGGTTATTTTATACGTTAATTTATTGAGTTAGTTTGGTCATGTTTCAGCTCCATCATCAGACCCTGGTTACCATCTCGCGCCAAAGGGCTCGTCAAGACGAATCGAAGGAGCTCAAACTCGATGAGTTTATGATGTTTAATTACCGAGTTCCTATGGCCACCTTTCGGCTCCATCATCAGACGCTGGTTACCACCTATCACCAAAGTACGCGTTAAAATAATTCAAATAAGCCCGAGAAACAAGCAAGCAAGTTGATTTCTTTGCTTGAGCTTGTCCTTATTATTTTATTACAAACTTTTATTTAACTTGCATTGTATGTATGTATGTTTGTTCGGGTGAAATCTTGCTACTCAATTTTGAAGCAGATGTTATGAACCGATTGAGCTGAAATTTTGTATACACGTTTAGTTTGGATAACAATACACGATAAGTGGTGTGACGTTGTTCTAAATCCAATATGGCGGACCATACAAGATGGCGGAACAGTTATTTTTAGCGCATTTCTACAATATGGGTATCAAATGAAAGGGTTTGTTGAGAGTAACGCGAAAAGTAATGTGACATAATTCTAAATCCAATATGGCGGACCATACAAGATGGCGGAACAGTTACTTTTAGCGCATTTCTACAATATGGGTATCAAATGAAAGGGTTTGTTGAGAGTAACGCGAAAAGTAATGTGACATAATTCTAAATCAATATGGCGGACCATACAAGATGGCGGAACAGTTATTTTAGCGCATTTCTACAATATGGGTATCAAATGAAAGGGTTTGTTGAAAGTAACGCGAAAAGTAATGTGACATCTTTCTAAATCAATATGGCGGCCCATACAAGATGGCGGAACAGTTATTTTTAGCGCATTTCTACAATATGGGTATCAAATGAAAGGGTTTGTTGAGAGTAACGCGAAAAGTAATGTGACATAATTCTAAATCCAATATGGCGGACCATACAAGATGGCGGAACAGTTACTTTTAGCATTTCTACAATATGGGTATCAAATGAAAGGGTTTGTTGAGAGTAACGCGAAAAGTAATGTGACATAATTCTAAATCAATATGGCGGACCATACAAGATGGCGGAACAGTTATTTTAGCGCATTTCTACAATATGGGTATCAAATGAAAGGGTTTGTTGAAAGTAACGCGAAAAGTAATGTGACATCTTTCTAAATCCAATATGGCGGCCCATACAAGATGGCGGAACAGTTATTTTTAGCGCATTTCTACAATATGGGTATCAAATGAAAGGGTTTGTTGAAAGTAACGCGAAAAGTAATGTGACATAATTCTAAATCCAATATGGCGGACCATACAAGATGGCGGAACAGTTATTTTTAGCGCATTTCTACAATATGGGTATCAAATGAAAGGGTTTGTTGAAAGTAACGCGAAAAGTAATGTGACATCTTTCTAAATCCAATATGGCGGACCATACTAGATGACGGAATAGACGTTTTAATGGACTTTTACAAGTTGGGTATCAAATGAAAGGGCTCGTTGCAAGTGACTAAAACAAAACTCTTATACAAAAGCGCGTTTTCAATTGATCGATTATGTGGTAACAAAACGTGTCATACTGACTGCATGTCGATGCTTAACAGCCGAAAAGGATAAGCACCATTTTTGAGTAGGTATGGACTTATACTCGTATGTATGGTTAGAATTGCTTTTAGTTTCTGCGTCGTTTGGTCTGGATAGCATGCTTACAAGTGACAGTTTTTGTCGTTTAGGCAGTAGTAAAGGCAAGTGACGGAGCCATTGTTTTCCGTTATAAGCGAAACAATGTTCAAAAACAAAAGAAGTGAGATCGATGAAAATGGGTGCCTAGTTCAATAATCAGTCCTGAAATTGATTGAAACAACATAGAATATTTTGTAAGACCTTACAACTTATTGTATTCTTATAACTCGGCATAATATATCAGGCTTTACTTGAGTCGTTCTTGTACACGATTTTTCTGAAGTACCTACGTACGACAACAATAACTTACTACTCGTAAGAGCCTCATTTTCGATGGACACTGTCTACCGGCAAGCCAAATTAACGCAAGAATAAAACAACAGCTAACAACGATTTGGAGTTATAGATGTGCCTTGAAAATCCTGAAATTGGTAACGAACTTCGTCTCTGTGTGTGTGTGTGTGTGTGTGTAGCGGAGTCATTTACACACCACCAACCTACTTGACCCCTAAAATCACTAGCGGTGAGATATGCTGCTGTGGTCACACTTATTCTTTTTTTTATATAGCATAGTGTGACGGGACGAGCAGGACATGTGCCTGATGGTAAGCAGCATACCTGCCGCATAACAGCACAGTGACACGCACATAATTTTAAACAATTTAGTTTCCCAATCGTGTCGGACAGCCTCTATTATGAAATTTCGGTTAGATTAAAGTCAGCAATAGCACATCCACGAGCAGCCCACTAAATGTTCCCAATGCCGCGACTCGACGCTTCTTCTCACAAAGCTAGAATCGAAGCCATAGTCCAGCACATGGGCACAGCTGGCCCAGTGCGGCTGGCTGCTTGTTGTACTTTTTATCGTAATGATTGTTTTAAATTTGTTGCAACACAATAAAGAGTAATAATTTATACTCATATCTCTGTTTATACATAGATCTTATACCTTTAAAGGTATAACCGAATCGAGAAACTCCTCTTAGTCAAAATTTTCAATATTGTTCTTGTATGACAATAATGACTTTTTATTTTCTGGACAGTTTTGTATAAAATTTATCGTATCAACTAGATGCCCGCCCGGCTTCGCCCGTGGTATATTATATAACACTCATCGGGATCCCGTACATATCCAACGGTGAAAGAATGACTGAAATCGGTTCACTAATTCCTGAGAATATCGATTTCAAACAAAAAACCTCTTCAGCTACCTGCTACGCCACCTGTCGGAAATTGGTCGTACCAACTCAGATTTAGAAAAAAAATTTAGCAAAGGTTTATATTCAACGCACAGATTACTGAAATTCAATGACGCAATTTTTGACACATGCTGTCATGTGTCATGTCAAAGCACGAAACGTACGACAACTCTCAAAAGGGGAATATTTTTCCCGATTTTGTTACATTCTTGTTTCATGCTCCACTTCAATTAATAGTAGAGTTATTTTCTATAGCCTTCCACGATGAATGGACTATCCAATAGAAAAAAAGAATCTTTCAATTCGGACCAGTACTTTCCGAGATCCTAGCGTTCAAACAAACAAACAAACAAACTCTTGAGCTTTATAATATTAGTATAGAGTTCGGCTAAAATTGCGGCGTGTTTGTCTTTAAATACTAATAAATACATTTTCAACGGACAGAGATTTCATTAACATAAGTAACCCAACCCTTGTTCGAAAAAGATTTCAGTCTTGAACATCGATTGCTAGCTTAAAGGCTTATATATAAGGCAACGCTAATAGTTGTATGACTCTTAGCAGAGTCCGCCTGGGGAAGTACCACACTTTTACCAGTTATTCTATCGCTAGGGAGTAATGTACAAACATTACTGTGTTCCGGTTTGAAGGGCAATGTTTCCAGAGAAATTACTGGGCAGAAATTATTAGAGATGTAACATCTTAGATCTCTGGGTGACGAGCGCAGTGCTGTGCTAGGTAATGATTTGGACTCTTCATGTTCCAATAGCTGCGTGTCACTGTGCTGTTATGTGGCAGGCATGTTGCTTAACATCAGGCACATGTCCTGCTCGTCTCGTCAATCTTTATTTAAAAAAAAAGCTTGGCTAAATTTAGTCTACTGAATACAGAATACATTTGATAGTTTGTGTGGCCTTTTAAAATGGCATTATAAAGTACAGTACAGTACCAAAGTACAGTACAGTACCAAACGTACAGTTGGCAAATGTTAGGTTGGGAAATAAAACAAAATTACAAGGAAACTACGCGGGTGAAACCCGGGGGCGTTGCCAGTGTATTTATATAGAACAACTAAGCTATGAAAGACAAGGGTCTCTCATTGAGATTTGACTCCGGGTGGGCTCGCCAGAAGCTCTGCGGTCAGCCCTGAGTGTCGCTTCTCCATACTCGGCCTGCGCTCCACTACGGAGGTCGCCGGCTCGCTTCGCTCGCCACCTCCCCTTCGCTGCGCTCGGCCTCGCATGGCTCGCTCCACTCAGGACCTCCCTTGAGCTTCTGGCTCCCGCATTTTTATATACACTCTAGGGTAGTAGCGACAAGACTAGGTGGAGTCGGGGTGCTCCGAGTCGGATCTGGGTCCTAAAGTAACCTGATCGGACCGATTTGGTTATTTTATACGTTAATTTATTGAGTTAGTTTGGTCATGTTTCAGCTCCATCATCAGACCCTGGTTACCATCTCGCGCCAAAGGGCTCGTCAAGACGAATCGAAGGAGCTCAAACTCGATGAGTTTATGATGTTTAATTACCGAGTTCCTATGGCCACCTTTCGGCTCCATCATCAGACGCTGGTTACCACCTATCACCAAAGTACGCGTTAAAATAATTCAAATAAGCCCGAGAAACAAGCAAGCAAGTTGATTTCTTTGCGCTCAAGTCCTTATTACAAACTTTATTTAACTTGCATTGTATGTATGTATGTTTGTTCGGGTGAAATCTTGCTACTCAATTTTGAAGCAGATGTTATGAACCGATTGAGCTGAAATTTTGTATACACGTTAAGTTTGGATGACAATACACGATAAGTGGTGTGACGTTGTTCTAAATCAATATGGCGGACCATACAAGATGGCGGAACAGTTATTTTAGCGCATTTCTACAATATGGGTATCAAATGAAAGGGTTTATTGAGAGTAACGCGAAAAGTAATATAACATAATTCTAAATCCAGTATGGCGGACCATACTAGATGACGGAATAGACGTTTTAATGGACTTTTTACAATTTGGGTATCAAATGAAAGGGCTTGTTGCAAGTGACTAAAACAAAACTCTTATACAAAAGCGCGTTTTCAATTGATCGATTATGTGGTAACAAAACGTGTCATACTGACTGCATGTCGATGCTTAACAGCCGAAAAGGGATAAGCACCATTTTTGGAGCAGGTATGGACTTATACTGTATGTATAGTTAGAATTGCTTTTAGTTTCTGCGTCGTTTGGTCTGGATAGCATGCTTACAAGTGACAGTTTTTTTGTCGTTTAGGCAGTAAAGGCAAGTGACGGAGCCATTGTTTTCCGTTATAAGCGAAACAATGTTCAAAACAAAAGAAGTGAGATCGATGAAAATGGGTGCTAGTTCAATAATCAGTCCTGAAATTGATTGAAACAACATAGAATATTTTGTAAGACCTTACAACTTATTGTATTCTTATAACTCAGCATAATATATCAGGTTTTACTTGAGTCGTTCTTGTACACGATTTTTTTCTGAAGTACCTACGTACGACAACAATAACTTACTACTCGTAAGAGCCTCATTTTCGATGGACACTGTCTACCAGCAAGCCAAATTAACGCAAGAATAAAACAACAGCTAGCAACGGTGAGATATGCTGCTGTGGTCACACTTATTCTTATTTTTTTATATAGCATAGTGTGACGGGACGATCAGGACATGTGCCTGATGGTAAGCAGCATGCCTGCCGCATAACAGCACAGTGACACACACATAATTTTAAACAATTTAGTTTCCCAATCGTGTCGGACAGCCTCTATTATGAAATTTCGGTTAGATTAAAGTCAGCAATAGCACATCCACGAGCAGCCCACTAAATGTTCCCAATGCCGCGACTCGACGCTTCTTCTCACAAAGCTAGAATCGAAGCCATAGTCCAGCACATGGGCACAGCTGGCCCAGTGCGGCTGGCTGCTTGTTGTACTTTTATCGTAATTATTTTTAAAATTTGTTGCAACACAATACAGAGTAATAATTTATACTCATATCTCTGTTTATACATAGATCTTATACCTTTAAAGGTATAACCGAATCGAGAAACTCCTCTTAGTCAAAATTTTCAATATTGTTCTTGTATGACATTAATGACTTTTTATTCTCTGGACAGTTTTGTATAAAATTTATCGTATCAACTAGATGCCCGCCCCGGCTTCGCCCGTGGTATATTATATAACACTCATCGGGATCCCGTACATATCCAACGGTGAAAGAATGACTGAAATCGGTTCACTCATTCCTGAAATATCGATTTCAAACAAAAACCTCTTCAGCTACCTGCTACGCCACCTGTCGGAAATTGGTCGTACCAACTCAGATTTAGAAAAAAAAAATTAGCAAAGGTTTATATTCAACGCACAGATTACTGAAATTCAATGACGCAATTTTTGACACATGCTGTCATGTG